>JAGTTL010002091.1:0-10650 GCA_036851935.1 Coregonus suidteri | reverse complement strand
AAAATGATTTTCCCTTTAACAGTGTAGGGTTGACTTGATACTGTGAAAGAGGGGGAGGGGACTGGGGAGAGAGAAAGAGATAGAGAGAGGAAGGAGAGGGAGAGAGAGAAGGGGGGGAGAGAGAGGGGAGAGAGTTATACTTTTGAAATGTCTTTATTTTTTTGGGGAAAATTTTTGTGGTAAAGGTTTTACGTAAATTTTTTGTATTTTTTTTCACTTTTGTTTTATTTTTTTTCCATTTGCTTTGGCAATGTAAACAATGTTTCCCATCCCAAAATAAACCCCCTTTTACTTTGAAATGAAGGGAGAGGGAGAGAGTAGTGAAAAAGAGAGAGATAAAGAAGCTAGAGAGAGCGAGAGAGACAGAAAATAGGGTTTTGATATTATGTACAAATGAAAAATAGTGGTGGATAAAAAACCCAAACAGGAAGGAAAACATTTTCAATTTTTTCTTCTTTTTGTATTTTTAAAGCCATTAACAGTAATTTTTTTACAGAAATTTTGGGGAGTGTGTCCAGTTTTAAAAAAAAAGTCTTATTTAACGGACCTAATAGAATCCAAATGGGAATCCTACGAAGACAATGACGCCACTGCAGAGGGAGTGGTTTTTTAAACAATATTAAAACTGGGGGTTGGGCCCCTGGGGGGGTTTGATGGCGGGCCCAAGCCTTTGGTACCCCGACCGTATACCCGGGTATGAAAAACATTTATTTTACTGGTCAAAAAAACCCGTTGGTAAAAAGTTATAATAGCAATAAGGCCCCCAAAGGGTTTTGATTTTGGGAAAAATTTAAACCAGGCAAAGGGGTCTGTATCCAGGCACTCCGCTTTGGGCGTGGGTGCAAAAAGGAAAAAACCCTTACCCCGGGTGGTTAGGGGCCATATCCCCACACCCCTCGGGCCTTTTTGCTTAATAACAAGGGGCGTGGGTTTTATTAAAGGGCTGCCCCCCACCAAAAAATACACACTTTACCACGACTCACACACCCCAAAGGGAAGAGAGGAAAGAGAGACCCAAAAGTAGGCACACAAAAACAAAACATGGGGTTGGGTATTACAGTAGGCTGTCTGTCTCCCCCAGAATACTATTTCCTCTGGGGGAAATATATAGACTGATTTAAAGAGACCTCCGGGGCCCAAACAGCGGTAACACCCCTCCTGAGACATAATAAAAGAAATAGAAACCCTCCCCCCCCCCAAAAAAAAAAGAAAAAAATAAAATTTCTATAATAAATTAAATTTTTTTGTAATTTTTTATGGGAATGGGAGGAGGGGGGACGACAGGGGGAGACAAAGAGAGGAAAATTGGCCATTACGAATGAAAGAGTTTCTCTTTTTTTGGGCCTTTCACACTCTTCTCTTTTTCCCTTTTCCCCTCTCTCTCTCTCTCTCTCTCTCTTCTCTTCCTCTCTCTCTCTCTCTGTCTCTCCTAAATTTTAAATTTTCTCTTAAATTTTCAATGTAAGGGCGTTTGGCATGGGAAACATATTTTTCCCCATTGCCAAAGAAAGTAAAATAGAAAAAAAATCTTTTTCACAAAACTTCCCCAACACCCCTTCCCAAATTGGGATGAAGAGGGGTTTTAAACTTGAAGGTAAAAATTGGCAAAGGGAAAATAAAAACCAAAACCATGTGGTCAGAGGATGTACCCCCTTACCTCCCCCACACGTTTAAGGCAGCAGCTATAAACCTTTAACACTTACCCAGTCACAAAACCACCCCCCCCCCCCCCCCGCCCCCGTACCGATCCCCACCCCCGTCACACCTTCTCCAGAGAGAGCGGGGCTTGTCTTGTATTGTCCCAGGACCCCGTGACTGTAGCTGTACTGAGGAGTGAGCTGTAGCTGTACTGACTGCGTGACTGTAGCTGTTACTGACTGTGTGACTGTAGCACCGGGAAGGCAAGAGAAATATGATGTAGCTTGTAAGTGTATCTGATTGACTTGATCTGTAGAAAGAAGAGGAGAGACTGAGGGAGAAGACATAAAGAGGATAGAGAGAGGAGAGAGAGGGATGAGAGAGAAAGGAGGGGGGAGGAGAGAGAGAGAGGAATGATATGACATTTGAAATGTCTTATTTCTCTTTGGAACTTTTTGTGGAGTATAATGGTTTACTGTAAATTTTTTGTATTTATTTCCACTTTTGTTTATTAATCTATTTCACTTGCTTTGGCAATGTACACATGATGTTTTCCCCTGCCAATAAAGCCCCTTACATGAAAAATTGAATTGAGAGGGAGAGCGTAGTGAGAAAGAGAGGAGATAAAGATAGCTAGAGAGCAGAGAGAGAGAGAGACAGACATATGGTCTGGTGATATTAGGTACCAAATGTAAAAATAGTGGTGGTATATAAAACCCGCACAGGATAGAGAAACATTTGCAAATTTTCTGACCTTCCTTTTTGTAGTCAAGCCATAACAGGAATGTTTATCAGTAATGTTGAGTCGTGTCCAGCGTTAAAAAAAGTCTTATTTAAACGACTCTAATATAACCTAATAAAAAGAATGCCCGCTGGGAAGGACGACTGACCTGCCACTAAAGCAGAGGGGAGGGTGTTATTTAACACAATATTATAAACTGGTGGGGTTCCTATGCAGACTGAATGCTGATTGGCTGGACAGCGTGGTCCATCAGGACCGTCAAATACCACGGGTTATGAACAGCAACATTATATTTTTCTAGGTCCAAATTTACCGTTGGTAAACAGCTTATATTATCAATTAAGGCCAACACAGGGGGTTTGTTGATATATGGACAAGCATTTACCACGGCTAAGGCACTGTATCCAGGCCACTCCGCGTTGCGTTTCGTGCGGTCAGAACAAACACTATAGCCGTGATACATTGGCATATACCCACACATCCTCTGTCCTATTGCTTAATTAACAGGGGGCCGGTGGGGATATATCTGAAGCTGCTGCTCTCCTACACAAAAACATACACCCACATACCACACGGCAACTCACCACTACACCACATGGGAAAGAGAGAGAAAGAGAGGACCACACGGTATGCCACACATAAACATACAAGGGTCTAATATATTACAGTAGGCTGCTCTGGTCTACCCAATCCGTAATTTTACTATATCCTCTGGGGTATATATATAGACTGATCTAAAGGGACTCTCTCCAGGGCTAACAGCTGCTAACAGCGGCTAACAGGCCTCCTGAGACATAAATCAACAGAAATAGAATACCCTGCCCCCCCCCCCAAAAAAAAAGGGAAAGAAATAGAATTCTATAATAATTATATCAACATGTAATTCTGTCACTGGGATGATGAGAGGAGTTAACGACAGAGGGGAGACAGACAGAGGCGATTGTGTCATTATCGAATGAAAGAGTTTCGTCTTTTTTGTTGCCTCTCTCCCTCTCTCTCTCTCTCTCTACCTCTTCTCTCCTCTCTCTCTCTCTCTTTCTCTCCTCTCTCCTCTTTCTCTCTCTCTCTCGTCGCTCTCGATCTCTCGTGCTCCTCTCGTCTCTCATCTCTCTCTCTCGTCTCCGCTCTCTCTTCTCTGCCCTCCTATCCTCTCTCTCTCGCGTCTCTCCGTGTCTCTCATCTCTCACTTCATAAGTCTTATCCTCTTCTCACCATACACGTCGTCATACAATCTTCTTCTCATTATCTCTCGTCTCTCTCGCATATTCATTTCTCTTCAATTTTCATAGTGTAAGGGCTTTATTGGTGCATGGGAATACATGATGATTTACATTGCCAAAGCGACGATGAAATTAAGATAAAAAGTCTATTGTCCAACACTGGCCAATACAGGCCCTCACCATTGTGATGAATGAAGTCGGGCATGTAACTTGCTAGGTGAAAGGGAGGAAGGAAATGGGAAACCCTGAACCGATTGTGGTCATTAGTATGTAGTATACCCCCTTCACCTCTCCACACATCTTAGGCAGGCAGCTATCACACTTAACACACGGCACTTACCCAAGTTCACAACACACACCCGTCACACCATTCTCCAGAAGAGGCGGGGGCTTCAGTCTTGTTTATTGTCACAGAGGACTCCATGTGATGAAAGTGTCAGGTGTCACTTTCTCACACGTATCGACACAGAAGCAGCCTCAACATCAGACTACAAATCCAAAGAATACACACACACATCACTCACGTCACTTCACGCTCACTCACTCAACTCAATCACTCACGCACTCACTCACTCACTTGCACTCACACACTCACACACCAGCCGCATAAACCACTACATAGGACTTACGCTTCTCTATGCCTCTGGTGGAGCCAGGATGAGAACATCGTGGTGGACATCACATGTATAGTGGTTGATGTGTGCTGTGCTCCCCATTCACAAGTATATAGATCACCCTTACTGTGTGGGCAATCAAGCAAAACTAATTACTGTCAGCTGTGTGGGGGCCTTTGCACAACTACTCCATTATGAACTGCCAGTCAGAGTGTGTAGGTGTTATTGGGGGGACAACACCTTGTTGACCTCCATTGTCTGTGTGCACACACACACACCGCACACACACACACACACACACACACACACTACACACACACACACACACACACACACACAACCAACACACACACACTAGTGATACGCGGGTTGACTCATAACCCGCAGGCCCCGTTTGTTATAATCCGCGGGGTAGGATGGGTTTTAGGGTCATTAATATATTTTGTGGTTGAAGGGCAGGTGGGTGGTGGGTGGTGGTGGTGGGTGGTGGGTGGAGGGTGGGGCGGGTGGAGGGTGGCTGGTGGGGTTGAATAAAGAGAAAACAATACCTTAAAAAAAGCCAGAATGTCGTATCATTTCTTGTTGCAATTATATCTATAGGCTATTTTGAGGTTTTTCTTTCATCTATTTTCGGCTTTATCTGGCTTTAGTGCTTTAAGCTTCAGGTCCTAACTGTACACGTGCCAAATAGCCTACACAAACCTATCACCTAATTGCTTTTAGGGAACGGGCACGGCAGAAAAAGTGAAGGTCAATCCACGGAGGCACAAAAGGACATTGTCTTAGTTAATTAAATTCAATAACACAAAAGCTAAGACAAAAGAGAGTTGAAAATAAAGAGACGGGAGGGCCCAAGAAAAGTAATGTTTAGGAAAGATTATGGTGAAGTGGTAAAAGTGGGATGATAGCAGTGCCGGCTATGTTATGTGTGAGGATAGTGAGGGACTATACAAATTCGATAGTCACAAGATGGACTTCAAATAGGCCTAGGGCGTGTCAAAGGAAACTGTTTTTTTAGCCTACTGTTTTAGATGGGGTTAAATCCTGTGTAGCTCAGTTGGTAGAGCATGGTGTTTTGCAACACCAGGGTGTGGGGGTTGATTCCCACGGCGGGGCCATGTATGCGAAAGGTATTGCCACTCACTAACTGTACGTCGCTCTGTGATGAAAAGTATGCGTCACTGTACTACAATGACAATAAATGTAAATGTAAAAATAGAAAACATGAAAATCTGTACACTGAAATGTTTGGGCTAAATAGCTGTCATGCACTGAGCTAATGGGGACCTTATATGTTGAGTTCAGGTGTGTATATTCCTTGTTTTCGGCTTTTTTCTATGGGTGGTATTCTAGTAATGTGTATTTCTATGTTGGCAGGTGTGGTTCCCAATCAGGAGGCAGCTGTCGCTCCGTTGTCACTGATCTGATGGGACCATACTTTAGGCAGCCTTTTGGCCACTGTCTAGTTTGTGGGATCTTGGTTCAGTGTTAGGTTGTTTGTTGTCGGTACTACCTATTTGGAGTTTCCGTTTCGTTTGTTGTTTGTCGGTTGTTTTATTTGTGTTAAATAAACATCGTATGCATATCCCGCTGCGCCTGTGGTTCGACCCCGTCATTAAAAACGAATACGTTGGACCAATAACCTCTCACATAGCCTTAATATTACCGTTAGTTTCAATTGCTCACAAGCATCAGTCAATTACTGAAAGCCACGTTTTCAAAACTCTTCAAGCAGTCAACTTCTGCATTACCAACAATGCATGTCTTGGCCGAAACAGTTAATCTCTCACTCCACAACACTTACACTAAACAACACTTCATACAATGTCTCAAAATAGAGCTTGTTCGGACATTAACACTGTGGCAACACAATTCTCATTCATGAAAGCATAACATTGTCAACTCAATTAACACACAAACGACCACTAAAAAAACACTAACAACAGGGAGCATTACAACAGATGATTAACTTTCCTCTTTGAAGTAGGTTAGAATGATTTTTTCACAATTCAGTATTTGCATTATAGATAGAAATAAGAATCACACCTTTTCACTTATATTGACTGTACTAAAGTATATGTAACAAGACATGATTCAGAAATGCACAGCAATTTTGCTTCATTAGCCGTTATTTTTGTCTATATCTTTGCATAATAATTTCCTGAAATTCCAGGGGCTGCAATAAATAATAAATAGAAAAAAACATCAAGTATCTTCTGGAATGTCTAATCCAAACCCTGGCCGTCTTCAGGAGGAAGTGGCTCACACCCCGCAATTTCATGGCATCACCGTAAAGGACATCTGCGTCAGGTCGGATGGTGGTCATAAAATCGTCCACCTCCACGCAGAGAAAAATACTCCTCTATGGGTGTTGAAGAAGGGGGAGTATGGAGGCAGGAATCGTACTTGACATTCCTGAGGTATGTGGCAGCCAAAACCAGTCTGTGACTGCAGCTAGAGTGGTGGAATGGCACATTTATCCCACCCCAACAACGAAGGTAGGGGAGTTTCTTTGCCTCATCTCTCCTGCAAGTGTGGCACAATCGATTATGCACGGTCCTCCAGAAAATAAATCGAGTACTCTCTGTATTGTAGGGGGCCAATGAGTGGTTTGTGTAACAGTCAAACCATCATTGGACAGTGGCTGCACACCATTGGTACTGTTAGCTCCTCTCTGGCCTGGGACATATCCACGCGCTTGCCTCTCCTGTTTTACAATAACATTTCTTCCACTGTGGCCGTGTGTTTTGCCAGGTTGAGAATCCAGCACTTTCATTCCAGTAAAGATGAGAATGTTATCGACGCACAGTTTTGCCTGGGCTCAATCTCCATTACTCTCTCAAATAAAATCACATGTTTTACAGTAGCTGGTACATTATGCATAGCTTGTGTATTTACCCAACTGTTTGGTTATTGAAGGACAGACATCTTACCTGGATAGACTTATTGATTACCGGAGTTCTTTCAACACGTTCACCGTTTCCTCTCAAAAGGGTAAAGTGTACAACTGCTGCTCAACATTATTACTAGTGTGTTCTATAGGACTCTGGCAAACTGTCGGTGTGCTGACCGTATTCACATTACCCAAAAGTGCATTATTGTCTCCATCACTCTGTCCCCGAATTCCCAGCAGTTTTATTGCATTGTTGCCAATTACCATATCAACAATGGCAATTTTCCATGCGCATCCCTTATAATATTTCTGGCTCACCCTCCTGTGGGAGGCAACCTTTGGATCCTACTGAAAAACACCAAAACAACAACAATATGTTTTCACACAAATGTCAGTCCATGTAAAAATGTGAACATACTGTATTGTTACTGTAATATGTCAGTTCAGTATCATTGAACGATCACATAACTCACCTGTTGTTTTGCCGAAAACTCGTACTATTGGTGCAACTGTTGAACGCTGCAGATTTGGTTACACCCTTTAAACCGGCCTCTCTCAAAGAGAGACCATGGGTTACAACATGGTCCCAATAATTGTGCCTTATTCTCATACAGAGGCCCACGGCTCTTTGTCTTCCTCTCCTGTGTCCTCCAGCATAGTCTCTCCTCTCACCCCTGCGACAATCTTCTGTCCCCAACCAACCGGTCTTCAGTTGATCCCATGTTTCCAAACTCAATCATTCCCCGAAGCCGTCCTCTTTATCTGTTTTGGTCATTTTTTTCGATTAGAAACAGGACACTTGGGTTTACTTTCAGCTGAATTGCCAATCAGTCTTGTGTTTGGAATGATGAATATTTCTGCTGAGAGTTTCTCTAATGTTTTTCAATCTGGTTACTGGCGAAATGTACGACATTTGGCCGTCCATTGTCTGTTTTGAATGTGTTTTTTAAACCGTTTGTGAAACAGTGTGTTAGCATGTGAAAAACTTGTAATGCTGCAAAATATAGTTTTGCAGGTGGTGGACCCAGTCATGAATGAGAAATAGGTTAGATGCAGATTTCGGAGTAGTAATGTGGTTCATTGAATGCATTTTGTGTGAAAGCAATGAAAAATGACTCACAGTTTGGTCCACATACATTTCTGGTTTCGCTGACTGGTGGTGAATAGTTCTGACAGTTTTGACTTCAGTTATGACCAAGTGCATGTTAGCCATTTATAGAAAAAACCAGTAACTCCTGCATACATTAAAGCATTTTCTTGGCAGTAGCAATTATACAACAAATTGTAGGCACTAGATTGGGACTTGTGAAGCAGGAGTGGAGAAACATGACTTATTTATTTTCAGCAGTTCTTGAGAGAATGTGAATGCTCAGTTAGATGGGGAGGGGGGCTGGGGGATGGGGGGGGGGGGGGGGGGGGGGGGTGCTGTAGAGGGTGGTGCTGTCTTTAGTCAGCATCCATAAGAATCTTATAGTAATTGGGAGGTGTTCAGGCCAACATAAAACTATGTCATGCCAGGCCAAGACCGAACACTGAAATATTCTTATTCAGAAGAACAGCGAGGGCGTTTGATGTCTATTACAGCTTTCTATTTCCTTACAAGTACGGTCAAACTTAAGTCATTTGAGCATTTTTGCACAGAAAATCATTTCCCTTTTTTTTGTGTGTTGATTTTATGTTTCCTCGCCTGTCCTAAAAAAATCTGTTGCTCCGCGAACAAATGATGACAAGAAAACTTTAACTGATGTCACCTAGGATTGAAGCATTCATTCTATCTATCTAGTTACATTATTCGTTGAGCAATCCAGGGTTTACTTAGTCCCCTTTCTAAATGGCAATCCATTATATATTGCACAGAAGAGAAGCTAGCATGTATTTTATTATAGACAAGTCTAACTAACAATGGCGTTAACAAAATGTCGGGCATTATAAGCAGAAACGTATTACTTACATTTTTATCTAATTTACGTCATTTAGCAGAAGACGCTCTTATCCAGAGGCGACTTATCAAATTTGTGCATTTCACCTAGTATGCCTGTGGGATAACCACTTATAACAATGTCTGTTATTTTTTCTATTTTTTGGGGGGTGGTGGGGTGGGGTGGGGTAAGGGGGGGGTTAGAATGCATACTTTAAGCCCATACTCCCGTATTCCTTAAAGAGGTGGGGGTTGGGTCAAATGTCCTCCGGAATGGTGGTTAGTGGACTCCCGCTTGGCCTGGGCGTCCGTGACGGAGCTTGTTCCACCATTGGGGTGCCAGAAGCAGGCGAACAGGTTTCAGGTTCTTCTTTGATGGGGACTGAGCGGGAACCGGGGCTTCCACCGAGGTAGGGGAGCCAGCAGGCCACGATGTGGACTAACGCAATGCCCTCGTTTGGGTGGTAGGGACTGATCAGAGCCTGAAGGTAATGGACGGTGCCTTTCCAATCACAAAGATCAGTAGGCAAGGCAACCGGATGGTCTTGTAGCAGATGCGAGCTTTCAACTAGGGCTGGAAGCCAGTGGAAGTGGTTGCGGAGGAGAAGGGGCGCGGGGGTGGAGGTGAGTGAGAGAACTTGGGAAGGTTGAACACCCAGACGGGCTGCGGCGTTCTGGATGATTTTTAGAGGTTTAATGGCACAGGCAGGGGAGCCCAGCCAACAGCGAGTTGCAGTAATCCAGACGGAGGAAGATGACAAGTGGCCTGGATTAGGACCTGGTGCCGCTTCCTGAAGTAAAGGCAGTGGTCGTACTCAAAATCCGAATGTTGTAGAGCATGAACCGATACAGGATCGGGTTCAACCGCCTTGGATGTTTAGACGGAGAACTACCAGGGTGTTGTCCAGGGTCACGCCAAGGCGCTTCGCCAATCTGGGAGGAGCGAAACAACGGAGTTTTGTCAACAGTGATGGCGAAGATTTATGGAACGGGCCAGTCCCTTCCCGGGAGGAAGGAGCAGCTCCGGTCTTTGCGAGGTTCAGGGCTGAGGTTGGGGACTGCCGGCATCCACACTGATATGATCTAGTACAGAAACAAGCAGAGGATGCGATTCGCCACTCCCCGTTATCAGACGGGGGAAAGGATAAGATTGGAGTTTTTGTTGGGTTGTCTTTCTGCGTAGCAATGATTAGGAGAGGCCCATGTGAGAATATGACAGAGCCAAGTGAATTGGTGTCTAGCTGAGAATAGGATGAGGCCTAGAACTGAGCCCTGGGGGGACACCAGTGAGTGATGAGCACGTGGTGCGGAGACAGATTCTCCGCCACGCCACTTGAGGAACTCTGCGACCGGTCAGGTAGGACGCCGAGAGATCCAAGAGACAAGCGCCGGGGGAGAAATGCACCAGCTCGGAGAGGCGTGGAGAGGAGGATCTAGATGTGTTACACACTATCAACAAGGCAGCATGGACAGGTTCTTAGAAGGACAAGAGCAGAGGAGAGAGAGTTAGCTTTAGTCAGTGCCGGAGAGCCTCCGGGACACAGAGAAGAGTACAGTCTCAGTTGAATGGACAGTCTTGAAACCTGACTGGTTTTGGACAAGAAGGTCATTCTGAGAGTGAAAAA
>JAGTTL010002090.1:0-10651 GCA_036851935.1 Coregonus suidteri | reverse complement strand
ATACTCTCTGGAAGAGTAACTCTGGAAGGTAATCACACTAGATAAGATGAGATACTCTCTGTAAGGTAATTCACCATAATAAGATGAGATAAGCTCTGTAAGGTAATCACACTAACAAGAGGAGATACTCTAATCACACTAATAAGAGGAGGTATCTGTAATAAATCACATAATAAGATGAGATACTCTCTGGTAAAGGAATACAATAATACGATGAGATACTCTCTGTAAGGTAATCACAATAATAAGGATGAGATACTCTCTGTAAGGTAATCACCTAATAAGATGAGATACTCTCTTGTAATAAGGTATCACAAGGTAATAAGATGAGATACTCTCTGTAAGGTAATCACACTAATAAGATGATATACTCTCTGTAAGGTAATCACACTAATAGATGTTTCATTAAAGGAATCCCCGGATCGCTCTTTTCTCTCTTTTTTCTCTCAATCTCCTTCTCACCCTCCTCCCCCCTCCTATATCTCTCCCTACTAATCTCTCTCCTCTCTCTCTCGTCTCCCTCTCTCTAATCTCTCTCTCTCTCATCTCTCTCTCTCTCCGCTCTCTCTGCCTCTAATCTCTCTCTCTCTATCTCTCCTCTCTCTCTCTCTCTCTAATCTCTCTCTCTCGCCTCTCTCCCTCTCTCCTCTCGCTCCCTCTCTCCATCGTAATCGCTCTCTCATCTCTACCTGTCTCTATCTTCTATTTCTATCTCTCTCCCTCTAATCTCTCTCCCCCCGTCCTATATTCCTCTCCCCTCTCAGTATAAGAGAGGTGACATAGGTTATTTTCTGTGAAACAGATTCATGGTCCTAATCGAAAGCTTGACAAGCTGCGGAGCGGAGCGATTTCAAGTAGCAGGATTTAAATATCACGCTATTTCTAGTCAGAGCACTCCTCCTGGGCCAAGACCCAGACATCAGAATTTAGGACCCCAACTATTTAATATCAGCTATTTCGTAGTCAAGCACTCTCTGGGAACAGACCCACAGACTCAGATTAGGACCCGCCAACTATTTAAATAAGAGACTAGTTGTAGTCAGGCAGCACACAGACACACACACAGAGGTTGTTGTATAGCTGCTTCATCCCCATTTCTCTGTCGCTTATTGGAGAACCGGATGAACGACTCAGCTTGGGGTTTCTCCTGGTAACTCATCTGCCTGTACCAATAGCGCGAGCAATTCCTCCTACCTTTCCCAATGTTAACATTCCTTCATGATTACCTGTAGAGCACGAGGGAGAGAGAGAGAGTAGATGAGAAGGGAGGGAGGGATGGAGACTGGTAGGGAGAAGATAGAGAAGGCGGTAGGGAGGTAGAGAAAGAGATGGAGGAGATGCATGAGAGAAGAGATGAGAGAGAAAGAGAGAGAAGAGAGCCAGAGCGTAGAGCAATAGGTCGTCTCTATTTAGATGATTATATGATGAAACAATCTTGAATTTCCTTAGCATATTAAATATTGCTTAACCATCCAGCACACCCACTTTGTTGTTTTCACATTATACTCTATTAGTCCTATAAGTAAAACCATAGCCGTATTTCCTCCAATACTCTCACACGCGCCACAGGAAAGTCAATAGAGAAACGTGTTTAATATTTAATATTGCAATCATACATAGCTTCCGCCCTTGAACCAACCCTCATTTCCATTTTCTCCGCAACCACACACATACAACACACACACACACACACAACCACCTCCACTTTCATACCTCCCAAAATTAACAAGCCACACACACACGCGACAAAACACACCCCGCAGAACGCACACCACACACACACAACACACACGCATGCACAAACAGGGCACGGCCGCACACACACACAGCACACAGCATTGCACACACGATATGGCTATAAAAAAAGCTGTGCTGTGTATTTCTACATGTGAAGGTTGTTTTAGCCTGTGGAACCTACTGACCAACAGAAGATGGAGAATGATCCATCACATAGATAAAAGACTGGATCCATTTTGAATTCATTTTGAATTCAGGCCTGTAAGCCACAACAAAACGTTGGAATAATTCGAGGGGTATGAATACTGGCTGAAGGCACAGTAAAGTACGTTTTTATGACGTATTCGCTATTTAGGTTTAATCTTAATATTGCGCGTTGCTGTTCCGCAATACTATATTATTTCGCAATATAGGATGTTATCATGGAAGGTTCGCTCAGAACACATTTAGCAAAATGTTATTTTTAGGTTTCACCTAATATAGCCACCACAACCGATTCTCAAGCGTGTCAAAAGTGCATCTCCTCAAAGCATCAGAAAAACAGATTGCAATGCAACAAAGCACATCGCCTGTTGTGTTTCTCTCTAGATTTAATGGTCATTCTCATCTGAGGACGGTAATTGTAGATGATTTACAAGACCACATGGCGTGCTTTTATTTCCTTCATAAGGAACCGCATTTAACAATACAGACATAACCATATGTTTTACGGGGGTCGCTTCATATGGTGGTGTGTGGGTTTGAACCTGCAAACGTTCGATTCCCAAAGCCAGGTCTTCCATACTCCCGCACCACCAGGGAAGCTCTCTTTACACTCGTTCTCTCAAATACACGTCGTTACAGTTGTTTGCTAGCTAGCGGATTTTGAGCCATATTAGCTATTGACCTGACATCGGAGGTCAAAACACCATCCAAAATCAAAAAAAAGCAAGACATCTGTCAAAACACCTCAAAAAACAAGACATCGGCCAACAAAGCACCTCAAAAACAGACACGAGGTCAAAACACCTCAAAAACAAGACATCGGTCAAAAAACACCTCAAAACAAGACATCGGTCGGTCCAAAACACCTCAAAAACAAGATCATCGGCCAAAACACCTCAAAACAGACATCGGTCAAAACACCTCAAAACAAGACATCGGTCAAAACACACTCAAAACAAGACATCGTTCAAAACACCTCAAACAAGACATGGCATCAATAACAAGATAAACGATCCACTTACGATTCCCCACATGGCAGCTTCTTGTCACTGTTGCTAGCTATCTGACCGTGAAAAATCAGAATCATAACAACAACGCAAGCCTTTCCGGCCATCGATGCGCGCACATAGATTTTTTTCTGCGACATTTTCAGGGCCAACCCATCTATATAAGCAACACAACAGCACACATGGGGTTTGAACCTGCAATGTTTGGTTTCCCAAGCCAAGTCTTTTATCCTCTGCAACCACTCTTACTCTTCTTGTTCAGTATGGTCGCCATGAAAGTATGGTCGCCATGGCAGTATGGTCGCCATGACAGTATGGTCGCCATGGCAGTATGGTCGCCATGGCAGTATGGTCGCCATGAAAAGTATGGTCGCCACGGCAGTATGGTTGCCATGGCAGTATGGTCGCCATGACAGTACGGTGTCAATCGAGGAATTCCATGCTTCCTTTTTTTTAGGGAAATACTGGAAAACTGGGTCATTCACCATCGCCATCACCTCACCTATCCGCTTTATATGCTGCATACTTCTGGGCCCATATTTACAAGGTATCCAAGACTGTGAGTGCTGAAAAATAAGCCAGGTGGTGGGGTACAATATCAAGCATCTCAAAGTAGGAATTATATTGGGCAGGTGTTTTTAAAAAGTTGAACAGTACATTTTTACATGATGTTTTGATCTTTTACAGTTGGTCTGAATTCTGCATTTCTGACTGGATTCATACATCTGGACAAAATAAAGATATCCTCTCTATTAGTAGAGTATATCTGAGCCTCAATTTCACTAAAGGACCGTGTATTCAAAACATTAAGAAAACCTTCCTAATACTGAGTTGCGTTCTTGACACACACAGGAAACTGTTGAGCGTGGAAAAACCCAGCAGCGTTGCAGTTCTTGACACAAACCGGTGCGACTGGAACCTACTACCAAATTCCCCGCTCTGAATGGCACACATACACAATCCCATGTCTCGATTGTCAAAAGGCTTCAAAAACCCTTCTTTAACCTGTCTCCTCCCCTTCATCTACAAACTGATTTGAAATGGATTTAAACAAGTGACATCAATAAGGGATCATAGCTTTCCCCTGGTCAGTCTATGTCATGGAAAGAGCAGGTGTTCTTAATGTTATGTATACTCATTTACGTCATTTAGCAGACGCACTTATACAGAGTTAGTGAGTGCATACATTATTATTAAAACATTTTCATACTGGCCCCCCGTGGGAATCAAACCCACAACCCTGGCGTTGCAAACGCCATGCTCTACCAACTGAGCTACATCCCCTGCCGGCCATTCCCTCCCCTACCCTGGACGACGCTGGACCAATTGTGCGCCGATAGCCCCCATGGGTCTCCCGGTCCGCGGCCCGGCTACGACAGAGCCTGGATTTGAACCGGTATCTCTAGTGGCACAGCTAGAGACTGCGATGCAGTGCCTTAGACCACTGCGCCACTCGGGAGGCTACTCATCGACTACAGTATGAGAGCGTCAATAGGGCAGCACAGACCTTACTGCAGCTGTCCAACACACAACAACACTACCGTCCCTTTATTACCTCATCTGTCCAGTCTAGAGGGAGGGAGGGAGGGAGGGAGGGAGGGAGGGAGGGAGGGAGGGAGGGAGAAGAGAGAGGGTGTTGTACATCGTGGAGAGAGAGAATGGAGAAGGGAGAGAGAGGAAGAGAGAGGACAAGAGGAAGAGAGAGGACAAGAGGAAGAGAGAGGACAAGAGGAAGAGGAGAGGACAGAGGAAGAGAGAGAGAGGAGAAGAGGAAGAGAGAGGACAAGAGGAAGAGAGAGGACAAGAGGAAGAGAGAGGACAAGAGGAAGAGAGAGGACAAGGAGAAGAGAGAGGAAGAGAGGACAAGGAGAAGAGAGAGGAGAAGAGGAAGAGAGAGGACAAGAGGAAGAGAGATAAAAGGGGGACTCTGCTCGACCAGAGAGACAGAGGAATGAAAATATGGGAGGTGTTTGGAGGAGGGCAGATTGCACCCACACAGAAACCAGAAGTCTTCACACACACTCTACTGCAGAGCAGCAAACACACACACACCACACACACCACACACACACCTTCACACACCACACCACTAGAGAACAACCACACACACACCACAATACACACCACACACACAACACACACACTCACACACACACACCAACACACACACACACACACACACACACTCACACACACACCACATACACACACACTCTGCAGCCGTGTAGAAAAAGAGATAATAACTGACATACTGCAGCAATAGGTACACACACACACTCACACACACACACACACACACCACACACACAACAGCCACACACACACACAATACACACACTGACACACACATCACACACACACACACACACACACACACACACACACACACACACACACACACACACACACACACACACACACTGCAGCAGAATGGTGTAACAACAGGAGATTTTCACAGTCAGTTTGACCAACAGAGTGGGCAGCAACATCACACCATAGAGACTCTACACCTCCCTCCAATCAGACATCACACTACTATCATCACACCATAGAGACCTCTACACCTCCCCTCATCAATCAGAACATCACACTACTATCATCACACCATAGAGACTCTACAACCTCCCCTCCAATCAGACATCACACTACTACATCACACCATAGAGACTCTACACACTCCCCTCCAATCAAGACATCACACTACTATCATCACACCATAGAGACTCTACACCTCACCTCCAATCATACATCACACTACTATCATCACACCATAGAGACTCTAACCACCTCCTCCTCCAATCAGACATCACACTATACTATCCATCACACCATAGAGACTCTACACCTCCCCTCCAATCAGACATCACACTACTATCATCACACCATAGAGACTCTACACCTCCCTCCAATCAGACATCACACTACTATCATCACACCATAGAGACTCTACACCTCCCCCTCCAATCAGACATCACACTACTACATCACACCATAAGGACTTCACATCACACAACACATAGAGACTCTACACCTCTACAGACATCACACTACTATCATCACACCATAGAGACTCTACACCTCCCGCGCAGTCACAAATCACAGCATCACACCATACTATCATCACACCATAGAGACTCTACACCTCCCTCCAATCAGACATCACACTACTATCATCACACCATAGAGACTCTACACCTCCCCTCCAATCAGACATCACACTACTATCATCACACCATAGAGACTCTAACACCAGCACACCTCAGACATCACACTACTATACTATCATCACACCCATAGAGACTCTACACCTCCCCTCCAATCAGACATCACACTACTATCATCACACCATAGAGACTCTACACCTCCCCTCCAATCAGACATCACACTACTATCATCACACCATAGAGACTCTACACCTCCCCTCCAATCAGACATCACACTACTATCATCACACCATAGAGACTCTACACCTCCCCCCAATCAGACATCACACTACTATCATCACACCATAGAGACTCTACACCTCCCCTCCAATCAGACATCACACTACTATCATCACACCATAGAGACTCTACACCTCCCCTCCAATCAGACATCACACTACTATCATCACACCATAGAGACTCTACACCTCCCCTCCAATCAGACATCACACTATACTATCATCACACCATAGAGACTCTACACCTCCCTCCAATCAGACATCACACTACTATCATCACACCATAGAGACTCTACACCTCCCCCTCCAATCAGACATCACACTATACTATCATCACACCATAGAGACTCTACACCTCCACGCAAGATCAGAAGGACCTCACAGACTATACTATCATCACACCATAGAGACTCTACACCTCCCCTCCAATCAGACATCACACTACTATCATCACACCATAGAGACTCTACACCTCCCCTCCATTCATGAACATCACACTACTATCATCACAACCATAGAGACTCTAATCACCTCCCCTCCAATCAGACATCACACTACTATCATCACACCATAGAGACTCTACACCTCCCCTCCAATCAGACATCACACTATACTATCATCACACCATAGAGACTCTACACCTCCCTCCAATCAGACATCACACTATACTATCATCACACCATAGAGACTCTACATGTAAACACTCCCCTCCAATCAGACATCACACTAAGTATCATTAAATCACACCATAGAGACTCTAACATCTACACCTCCCTCCAATCAGACATCACACTACTATCATCACAGACATAAGAGACTCTACACCTCCCCCCAAGTTCAGACATCACACTACTATCATCACACCATAGAGACTCTACAAACCTACCCTCTCAATCATACATCAGCACTACTATCATCACACCATAGAGACTCTACACCTCCCCTCCATCAGACATCACACTACTATCATCACACCATAGAGACTCTACACCTCCCCTCCAATCAGACATCACACTACTATCATCACACCATAGAGACTCTACACCTCCCTCCAATCAGACATCACACTAACTATCATCACACCATAGAGACTCTACACCTCCCCTCCAATCAGACATCACACTATACTATCATCACACCCATAGAGACTCTACCACCTCCCTCCATCAGACATCACAACTACTATCATCATCACACCCATAGAGGACATGCAAGAGATCTGTCATTCATTCATTGCTGTGATCATCGATCTCCTGAAGAAGATATCCCCTTTTTCCTTTCTGTCCTGTGCCCCCAGATGTTTGGATATTATACAGTTACCAGGTTGTCAGCTAGCTAGCCAATGAGGTAACATGACTGAACAAAGTGTAAACAAATGGGTTAACGATGTTCGACGCGCAAGGAGTTTTTGGAACGGGCCCACGACATTGTATGGATGGAAAATGCGGTCCCAAATTGGTCACACTTTAGAACCCTAGACACACATACCTTGCCCTGAGTGTTGTGTTGTGTTGAGTGGGTCCAGGTCTGAGTGGTGTGTTGTGTTGAGTGGGTCCAGGTCTGAGTGGTGTGTTGTGTTGAGTGGGTCCAGGTCTGAGTGTTGTGTTGTGTTGAGTGGGTCCAGGTCTGAGTGGTGTGTTGTGTTGAGTGGGTCCAGGTCTGAGTGGTGTGTTGTGTTGAGTTGGGTCCAGGTCTTGAGTGTTTGTGTTGTGTTGAGTGGGTCCAGGTCTGAGTGTTGTGTTGTGTTGAGTGGGTCCAGGTCTGAGTGTTGTGTTGTGTTGAGTGGGTCCAGGTCTGAGTGTTGTGTTGTGTTGAGTGGGTCCAGGTCTGAGTGTTGTGTTTGTGTTGAGAGTGGGTCCAGGTCTGAGTGTTGTGTTGTGTTTGAGTGGGTCCAGGTCTGAGTGTTGGTGTTGTGTTGAGTGGGTCCAGGTCTGAGTGTTGTGTTGTGTTGAGTGGGTCCAGGTCTGAGTGGTGTGTTGTGTTGAGTGGGTCCAGGTCTGAGTGGTGTGTTGTGTTGAGTGGGTCCAGGTCTGAGTGTTGTGTTGTGTGTTGAGTGGGTCCCAGGTCTGAGTGTTGTGTTGTGTTTGAGTGGGTCCAGGTCTGAGTGGTGTGTTGTGTTGAGGTGGGTCCAGTGTCTGAGTGTTGTGTTGTGTTGAGTGGGTCCAGGTCTGATTGGTTGTTGTTGTGTTGAGTGGGTCCAGGTCTGAGTGTTTGTGTTGTGTTGAGTGGGTCCAGGTCTGAGTGGTGTTTTTGTGTTGATGACTGGGAGAGAGAGAGACTGTTGTGAGAGAGGAAGAGATGGAGAGAGAGAAAGTGTGGTGAGAGAGGGAGAGATCGAGAGAGACTGTGGTGAGAGATGAGAGAGAGAGAGACTGTGATGAGAGAGGAGTGATGGAGAGAGAGACTGAAGGGGAAGAACAAGAGGGGGAGAGAGGAGAGTGTAGATGAGGAAAGGGGAATGTTTTCTCTCCCCTCCCACGTCCCTCCCCTCCCCTCTCCTCTCCTCTCCTCTCCTCTCCTCCTCTCCTCTCCTCTCCTCTCCTCTCCTCTCCTCTCCTCTCCTCTCCTCTCCTCTCCTCTCCTCTCCTCTCCTCTCCTCTCCTCTTCAATATTTAGCTGTCGCTCTTCATTCTCTCCTCTCTGCCTATCCTGACCTGTATATATATAATACTATAATATATATATTATATATATAGATATATATATATATATTATAGGGTATATATATATATATATATATATATACTGTCCTCTGTCTGTCTGTGTGTGTGTGTGTGTGTGGTGTGTGTGTGTGTGTGTTGTTTTTGCGTGGCTGCGCCCTGTGCGTGTGTCCCAGGGGCAAGGAGCAGGCAAAACAAACATCACCAAACCCAAGTAAAAGGGACATATACTACCTCTACTCCTAAGCCGAAAAGGGGATAAAGAAAAAGAGAGACAAGGGGAGAGACGAGAGAGAGAAAGGAAAAAAGGGGAGAAAAAGAGAGAGAGAGAGAGAAGGGAGAGAGATGAAGGAAGAGAGAGAGAACAGAGAGAGACAGAAGGAAAAAGGAGGGGGGACAACAAAGGGAAGACAGAAGGGAAGGAGGACAGGGAGACAGAGAGCGAGAGGAGAAAGGGAGGAGAAACAGAGGACAGAGGGAAAAGAGAGAGAGAAGAGAAGGGGAGAGGAAACAAAGAGAGAGACAGAGCAGGAGAGAGGAGAGAGAGAGAAGAAGAGAGGGCAATTGAATTTAAATTGAAATTTAAATTTAAAAAATGGAAATAGATGGAGGAGGAAAGGGAATAGATAAAAACACTGCTCAAAAAAATAAAGGGGTCTTAACACACAATGTAACTCCATCAAAACCACTTCTTTAATCAAAACTGTCCCTTAGGGGAAGAGCACTGATTAAAAAAATTCCCTATCTGTTGTCAAGGAATAGACAACGGGGAATTATAGCAAATTCAAAACCCCCCCAAAAAAAGGAGTGGTTTTTGCAGGGGGGGACCACGCCCTTCTCAGTTCCTATCTTCCTTCTTATGTTTTTTGGTCCTTTTAATGCGGGGGGGCTTTCACTCTAGTGGGCTAGACAGAGCTAAAAACCCACAAAAAATGGCCAGGTGTGCAGCTCTCCAGGAAACCATCAAAAGCAGCTTTGGCAAGAATTTTGCTTGTCGTCACAGAAAACCCACCAGAACACACACAAACAAACACACAAACATGCAGTTGTTGTTCCATTACCTTTAGCTAGGTGAGAAATGCAGTAAAGTTTGGGTTTCCCTTCCTAGTTAGCTAGGTGAGAATCGTAACGTTTTGGGTCCAAACCTAGTTCTAGGGAGAATCAGTAATGTTATGGCCCTTACCCGTTAGCTACTCCTCTTGGGGCAGTCAAGACGGTTTTAGTATCCGTGAAAATAAAAAAGCTGTCTTCAGTAAAAGCGGGTCTCTCTCTCTATCTTATCCGGCTTTCTGACCTCCCCTTCTAACCCCTGCTTTCTCCACTCCCTATAACCCAAACTTTCTTTTCTCTCTCTCTCTCTCCCTCTCTCTCCTCCCCTCTCTCTCTCTCTCATCCCTCTCTTTTCCCTCTCTCTTCTCTCTCTCCTTCTTCTTTTCTCGTTTCCCCCTCTCTTTTCCCTCTCTCTTCGGCTCTCTCCCCCTCCTCTCCTCTTCCTCCCCCCTCTCTCTCTCTCTCGCTCTCCTCTCTCCCCCCCTCTCCCCTCTCCTCTCCCTCTCTCTCTCGCTCCTCTCTCCTTCTCTTCTCCTTTTCCCCTCCTCCTC
>JAGTTL010002089.1:0-10655 GCA_036851935.1 Coregonus suidteri | reverse complement strand
TTTTGTTTCTTCCACTCCCTTTGTCGTGTTTGTTTCTCTGAGTGCTGGGTTGAACCATAGCCTAAACAATAAGCATATCAATTAAAGCTCTGTCTCAGTAACTGCGGTTAGAGTGTGGGTGGTTAAAATTGTGTTATATGTCACTTCCCTTCAGACAGCAGCTCTGGGTTAGCTCTATGACACAGCCATGCCATCTAATTGATATAATCAGATGCTCTCCTGTAGAGAATTTTACAGAAGTGCACAACATATCAATCATATGCAGTGTGGTGTCTACATACATACAACATATCAAATACGCCATATCCCCCCTCAGGTGACAGCACATACATGGTGGAATTTAATAAATATGCTATATAACGCATTGAGCTTGTCTTTAATTAGTCATATCTAAAGATATACACAGTTTTTACATTATTCCGTTTTGTGAGAAAAAAAATTATGGGTAAATTATTATAATGACCAAAATAATTCCCCAAGTGTGGTCCAGTCCATGTCCTCAAGTTGGGTCAGTATAATATCATTATTTAAATGAAGAACATTAATGGTGAGTCAACATTTTACACTTCATTGCAAAGACATTAGGGTGGAATTAGGATTACTTACAAGACAGAAAAACAACAAGAAAACATGTCAATAATATGCAGCAAACATAAACATGAAGCATTGAAGCAGTTGAAAAAGAATACTTGTACTGTATCTAGATGCAACGTGGAATTTGCAGAGTAGACAGTCTTTGATTATTATTGACCAAAGCGGGATTTGTGGAACTGATTGGTTTACTAGAGGAGGCCTACAGTGACTGCTGGCCTGATCTGTCTACGCCCCTGACATTAGAGATCTCTAGTTGGTTTGGTTTAGGGTGTGAATATCTATGGTGTAGATCTATGTTATGTCTTATTTCTATGCTTGGCCGGGCCAGGGTGTGCTTTCCCAATGTCTATAGGCAGCTGTCGTGTCGTTTTGTCTCTGAGTATGTGGGAGATCATACTTAGGTAGCCATTTTGCCTACCTATGTTGTGGGACCTTGTTTCAGTTTGGTTTTGTTGGATGTTTTAGCCTTTTGAACTGTGCACGTACTGTTGCTCTTTGTTGTTTGGTGTCAGTGTTTACTATACTAATATCGACTATCGTTAAGCATACTTCCACATAAGTAGCTCATGACTCCTTGGTCACACATCACCTTTAGTGTCATTATCAACTCTATCACTTACACCTGACGCAAAGCAATCAAAAACAAAAAGGAACACTGTCTGTGTGTATTTTCATCAATTTGAATTCAGCAGTGTGCCCCTTGGCCAGTTTGTTTGAAAATGTAGTGATTGAAAGGCCAGGGCAGCTACTCCCTCTTCAACCGTAAGATGGTCAATAGATTCCGAGTACAGTGACAGGTATCGGCATGGCACCCTTTTTTGGCTTTCTACTTGATTAGCAGCCAAATGCTCTGTCTCTTCAGTCATGAGCTTGCCCAGTGTGGCTGCTCTCATCATAGCTGAAGTGTCTCGCTGTGGGCCAAGGGTGGCCTCAAACCTTACTCTCCAAACTCTTAAAGCGCAATTGGAGGCCAGACATTCCATGGATAGAAATGGAGAGTACCATGATCATGCAATCATTTCCTATTTGACCTTTTTGTCTGGTGTTTTGAACTTGAATGTAATATATACACACAACGCGGCTCACACTGTGGTAATGGAACAAAGCTGTCAGTTATGTTATGTCATATCATAACCAACAAGTAGACACTATTTTTATTCGTATATTCCCCTCTTAAAAAAAACATTCACTCTTGACATGGAACTAATGTAATCAAATGAGCAGTCTACAAAGAAATGGACTGCTTTCAAATATGACTTCTCTCCATATAGGCATTGGAATTGAAACTAATTTACACTACATTACCAAAAGGTATGTGGACAACACCTGCTCCGTCGAACTTCTCATTCCAAAAAATCATTTGGGCATTAATATGGAGTTGGTCCCCTCTTTGCTGCTATAAACAGCCTCCACTCTTCTAGGAAGGCTTTGCATTTATGGATGTTGTGGAACATTGCTGCGGGACTTGGTCCATTCAGTCCACATCAAGAAAGCATTAGATGAGGCTACTAGGGCACTGATGTTGGGCGATTGGGCCTGGCTCCCAATCGGCGTTCCAATTCATCCACAAAGATGTTCAATGGGGTTGAGGTTCAGGACTCTGGGTGCAGGCCAGTCATGTTCTTCCAGCCAATGTCGTACATAAACCCATTTCTGTATGGGACCTCAGACTTCTGTTTTCGCGCTTTGGGCACTTTGGCTTTGCCTGCTGCCGTTAACAGAAAGGGCCTCTTCCCAAAAGGGTTGGAAGCCTAGAATCATCTAGAATGTATTGTATGCCTGGTAGCGTTAAGATTGTCCCTTTACTGGGAACTAAAGGGGCTAGCCATGAACCATGAAAAACAGCCCCCATACCACACATATTCCTCCTCCACCAAACTTTTACAGTTGGTCACTATGCTATTCGGTCACAGGTAGTGTTCTCCTGTGCATCCGCCAAATCCAACGATTGTGAAGTGTGATTCATCACTCCAGAGAACCGCGGTGTTTTTTTTTTTCATTGCTCCGGATCCCAATGGCGGTGAGCTTTACACCACTCCAGCCGACACTTGGCATTGCGCATTGGTGATCTCTAGGCTTATGTACGAGTCTGCTCGGCCATGGAAACCCCATTTTCATGAAGCTCCCGCTTATGAACTGTTCCTGTGCTGACGTTGCTTCCTAGTGGCAGTTTGGAACTTGTTAGTGTTTCAGCACTTGGCTGTCCCGTTCTGTGAGCTTGTCGTGGTCTACCATATCGTTCGTGGCTGAAGCCATTGTTACCTCCTAGTAGATCATTTCCACTTCACATAACAGCACATTTTTTTTGGGGGACCGGGGCTAGCTCTAGGCAGGGGCAATGAACTTTCTTTAGCAAACTGACTTGTTGGAAAGTGGCATCCTATGACGGTGCCAGGTTGAAAGTCACTGAGGCTCATTCAGTAAGTCCGTTCTACTGCCAATGTTTGTCTATGGAAAGTGCATGGCTGTGTGATCGATTTATACACCTGTCAGCAACGGTGTTGTGGCTGAAATTGAGCCGAATCCACTAATTTGAAGGGGTGTCCACATACCTTTGTATATATTGTGTATATCCAGTATTATAAATATACTCTTGGCAAAGACTGTATGCCATATATTTTCAGTTTCATATGTGCTCCTATCAAGACACAGCTTCGGCACATACAAATCATGTTAACTTATTCAATGAAAAGCATCACACCATTCTGCACTTTGACAAGAGGAAGGTCAGAGAAGTTTGTGGTGTTGAACATATGTGTGGAATGCACACAAAGATCATGGTCCCCATGTTTTATGTCCCTGATCTGTCTTTCCATTGGACTGAAATTGCAAAACGTTATCTCTATTAAGGTCACTTTTGCCAAGGATCAGCGGAAAGCAACAATGCTGTTAGTCTTGAACTCTCAGTGCGGGATATGCAGTCAGTCGAACTTGAGGACTAAGCTCATTCTGGGAGGGGCACCCCAGATTATTTATTTAAATGGCAATAACAGAGCTAGCTCGATTTTTATTCCGCGTTAAGAATCTTTCCATACCACAATCAATTGGCGTGTCACCATAATAATGGGGTATTACTGAATGTCTGTAAGGACTTGCTGGATGTACACGGTTTGCCAGTACCAGATAGGCTTCTGTTGAGGGTGTAGTCACTTTGCATTATGTGAGGTGTGTGCTGTGCATTTCATATTGCCTGAAAAACATCTCTGTCTCAGCCTTAGATTGGAGATTATTAGAGAATGGTCTGTAGCTATATTTAGAATCCTGTCCTTGAAGGTCTCAGTTGAAACAGATTGGATCAATTGGATCTGTGGCTAGCGTCAGATTTTGTTATGCTGTAGGATGATTTCACCTCTGAAAAGAGGCCATGTAACAGGGTAACAGGTCCTTTGTGCTGTTTCTTGGAAATATTCAGGGCTCAAGCTACGGCCGGGGCTCAGGCGTCTCAAACCTGCAAACTAACACATAGACTCTTCTAGATGCAGCATACAACTTTGACAAACAATGGATGACCCTTGCTACAAACTGCAGAATATGTACTACTGACTGAGTCAGGCATAACAGCGGGGACACACGACTTCAATCCCAATGACGCAGTAAATGGAGCTTGACCTTTAGTGATGAAACGGGACCAACGTCTGGGGCTACAATCTGCAGAACAAACTAGCTAGACCACAACAAATCTGGCCCAGGAAAAGGTTTGGCCTATTCAAGCTATTCATCCGACACACGCCAATGCATTTGGTAGCTGTCCCATGGTGGCTATCTATCTTTGCAACAAGCAAAGCATGTGTTCCTGCTAGCTAACTCATCAGTTTATGAATACAGCTCATCCTAGGTACAATTATGCCTACAGCTTTTCAATATTAGGCATTTGATTTTGATCAGCATAATACCATATATGCTAAAAACCCAAAATGGAACTAGTTAATCAGTGTGAGGTATTCTTTGGGGTTGTTGTTTTTTGTCGTACCAGCTTTCATTCTGAAATATGGCATTAGTCCAACTAAACTACCAGCTTTACAGTACAGAAATCATGATGAGGCCAGCTGATTACAGTATAGGCTAAGCTATCTCAGGGAAATGGACATCACATGTAACCAATGTTGACTTTTCAAAAAAAGGGGGGGGGAGCGAGCCTAAGCTAATTACGCACTTCAAACCTGGGCTATCAACATACAGAGGACTGCAATTGGGTTGTCAACGTAGGGGGGGCTTGGGGGGGGATGTTAAAACAATAATACATTTAGAAATGGTTGAGCATTCAAGAGTATGTTTGTAGTTTTCAGCAGTACATCTTTGTTGCTGTTCAATAATAAATGGCACGTGGTATCTTGAAATTAAAGGATGTGGTAGTACTAACACAGTATTACTTTTTAATGTTACATTATATTTCGTTGGGACTCTTATTTCTGTAAATGAATGAAATTTCACTGCTCACAAGAGGCATCTCTCTTTGGTATGATAATGTACACTGTTGGAATGGCCTATTACTCTCATTCCTTTTCCTTGCAATTCTTAGGCTGGGTTTTTCCTTGGTGTTAGCACTCTATGTTATGCATGGCAGAAACTTTATTTATGTGGCAATTCTGCAAGGCTGCAATGTGAGAGCAATCAATGGCCAGTACAATCTTTCAACATAGGTCGGTTAATGGCTTCTTGTCAGCCAAGTCTATAATTATAAGGCATGAGGTTGAAAGGGATTGTGCATGCGGAGCTGCGGGTGCTGTATGCCACTGAATAACCTAATAGGGACCTGCTGTGCTTACCTCTAAGTGCACTAACGTCAATTTACACGACATAAGAGGTGGATTATCATTGGGTTGCTAATGAGAATGCCACTTCATAAATCATCAATTGGAAATCCATACTCCTCTGTCCTGGGGTGTGGGGTTACCCCTATTACGCCCTCACAATACTGGACACCACTCTGGACCTCCGATAGCCAGTTTGTTTTTTACACTTCATTTTGTTGCATTGTTCCCCTCTAATCATAGATCTGATTTAATTATCAAGTTAGAACAGAAAAACACATGAAACAGTGCTGTCAGGACCTCATCTAGGGTAAGATGTTGAGTAGTCCCCATCTGTCGATATATACCACAGAAGTTTTTAAATGATCAATAAAAACAAAGGTTGATTCATCCATTTTATGTTGCGCGTAGCTTACAAACAACTTCATTCATAAAGATAATTTCCCTACTACAGTATCCATAGCGGTATCCGATTAAACAGTTGTTAAGATTTAACGTTGGCAAATTTCTGTGGAATTGATAAGGAAGCCTAAGTTTGCATTTCGATAAGTCATGTGAGAACATTTCAGATAACCACAAAAAGTATGGTCAATCCCCAATGAGGGAGGTATTTGCTTGTTTGTCGGTGACAATTTACAAGGTTTATATTACATGTATATCACTAATGACTATAAATCTGCAAGATGTCTGCTATACAGGATTAGTTAGTATGCGGTCTGCTGGTATTATGTGTACGTTGTGTCTCTAAGTTTGATAGTGAACGGTAGTATCAGGCACAGGAGTGCCTCAGTTTGACTCCCAACAATGATGGGAATACTTGGCAGTTTGGACTATAAGCTGTGATAGTGTAAATAACTCCAATCAGTAATATTTCTATATACGAGCTCCTTACTGAAACCATTTGGCGCACGTTGTCTGACGCACTGTCAAACGCCAAAAATTGTTGTGGTTTTCACAGACATAGTGGGAGTTGTGAATTATAATGGCAGTTACTATATCTCTATTATAGTGTGTTAAATCCAGTCCTTGTTATCATTGTGAATCATAACTTGTTAGTCTCATTTAGTCGTAAGACACTTCTTTATTTCTCCAGAGGCAACTTATTAAGTTTAGTTGTATAGTACAGTTATATTATTATCATAGCTGGTCCCTCCGAGCGAAGTGCCGCCTGATGGGTAATTTGTAGACCCACAATACCTTGGCGTTGTAGAAACACCATTGTTGCTTATCAAAGCGTGTTAGCTAGACATCTGGCATGCACCATTTCCTATCCCCTACCCTCGGACGATGCCTGGGTGCCAATTGGTGCACCGCCCTATGAGTCTCCCGGTCGGCGGCCTTCTTGCGATTCAGAGCGCCTGG
Organism: Coregonus suidteri; assembly: GCA_036851935.1. Lineage (NCBI taxonomy): Eukaryota > Metazoa > Chordata > Actinopteri > Salmoniformes > Salmonidae > Coregonus > Coregonus suidteri. The sequence continues at coordinate 3,948 of JAGTTL010002089.1, read as the reverse complement.
ATTCGAACCAGGATCTCTATGTGGCACAGCTAGCACTGCACATGGTTGCCCAGTGCCTTAGACTCACTGCGGGTCCATACTCAGGAGACATGCCGTCATACTTCCATTTTTATGAAACTTTGGGGATAGAGCTAATTTTTTCCATGTCGATACCTGTTTTACGCTAAGTGAGACTATATATACCGATCCTCTTTACTCAAATTGCGAAGGGCATAGAAATACCACCTGATAGATTTTAGGTGATATGCTAAATGAACTATGTATTTTGTATATATTTATGTGAAAAGACTATATCATCACTCTTACAATTTTCAATATGACCCTGATAGCAATGGCCCCTCCTGATCTGCCATTTACTGTGTCTCAGTGTCAGGACTTCATCTGAAGTAGACTTTTTCAGCTCCTCATGAAGCTCTCCTCCTCATATTTTCTGGCATTAGTAAGAGGGTCTGTGTGTCCAACAGTGTCCAGATATCTGTAGTCATCCTTGAATCAGCCAGAGTCACACATATAGAATGATTGTGGATAGTGCTACCGTCTCCATCCATCTAGAACTCGGGGGAAATCACAGTGTTGTTCTATTCAACACAATAGAGTGGGGAACCGTTTTCGACTTGTTTCTTGAGCCTCAGTGTTATCTGAGGTCGGGAGCTTTTTTTTCATCAACTTGCATCCATAATAAACCTAATGAGGCTTGTAGGAGGGGAAAGTTTGATGAGGTTTGATAGCTGGTATTCATTATTGCTGATGGGCTGGCCGTACTATGACTTTATTAGATTAACATCTTTAGTCAGAAATATTCGCGCACTTAATGTTGTAGGCTCCATAATCGTAAAATTATTCATATTCTTGTTCAAACAATTGCCATGTAATAGGTGTTAAACTGATGGTTCAAGAATAGATTCAACAATTTACTTTAATTTCAGTGTATTGTAGGTGAGACAAGCGTTTCTTCAAAAACATTCAAACAGTTCAGAACTTTGGTAAAATACAGGTATTTATCCATAGATATGGGCAATGAGATAAACTATTCTTTTCCAGCTAAACCTCACATTACTCTCCTTTGTCTGGCATGTCATTATAGGGAAGATTGCAATCATAGGTACTCTCGATGTTGCAAATTAGCTTGGCTTGACATGTTTTTCTTGTTCTATGGTTAAAATCCACAGGTTTTTAAGTACTACGGAATACCTACACTCATGTATGGTGTGTTTTTTTGAAACTTATGCTTATTTGTATCGCACAAACATCAACTGTAACAATGGCCTTTAGCGTGATTACAGTCGCAGATGCATTCACCAAGAGGCTCTGGGAGATAGAAATATTACAAAACTGGCCAGAGGACACTAGATGGACTCATTGCTTATTTGTAATAGCTCACATGTGCTCGGCTTCTTCAGCTGTTATATACGATGCTACTCTCACATTTACATATGTTTTGTTCACAGTATTTTAGCTCAGCTTGTATCTTACTAGAGGCTGCATGTGATAGGTTCACATGGTTGATGCAAACTTGTCGCTAAGTAAACATCTGTGGAGGCACATGCTTTATGACTTACTTTATAGCTTTCGTAAAACACTTGGCAGTGGAATGTTGATGCTCACACAATTTCCACTTTTTTTGTCTAGTTTGTTAAATATAATTGAATCATCGAGACGTAAGTGACTGTTTTATGTTTTAAGAATGTATTTTACCATATTATTAATTTTTAGTACCATAACCCTACTGAAACTTGAAGGTTTGGTGGATGTGATGTAAAAATAATTATTCTCATGTGCACTATGTCGGGGCTTTTGAGAATGTTATATTTGATGTCAGTTTATTAGCAAGTAAAGTGTTATGGAGTCTGCATGACTTCTAATATTCATCTATAAACCATGTAGGTATAAGTCAACATGGGTTTTACAGTTGGTAGTGCTCTAATTTTGGTGTCTGAAAATTTAATTCTGTGCATTTAATGCTGTTATCCAGGTATCTCCTTTTGATATGGATAAGAAACCGATAGAAAATACCGAGTATGAGTCTATGTTGCAACTACAATAAAGGGCTTAGTGGGGTGAGCTTCTTTAACTTGTATGCCTCTGAAGATATGTATATCTCGTCGTCCTGCTCGCCAAGATAAATCATCCATATGTTTTTTTTTATGTTATTGTCTTTTCATTGTATGTCAGTTTGGCCACTTCCTGTAACTAGCAGTTTCCTTCAAGTACTAGTTAATTGGTTTCAGGCTATATCGGGACAGCATCTGGGTAAAGGATTCTGGTTATGCGATCTCCTATACTGTAAGTCGCATCTAGAAAAATGTTGCTTTCTCTGGATGTTTTGTCGCTGTTGTCGATTCAGCTCAATCGCTACAGGGGAGTCTCATTTATACATGTCTTTCTACAAAAAAGCACATTCTCCGTTGATTAGAGGCATCACGTTTTTATGCTGTTATGTTATTGTTGTGTGTCGTATATTTGTAGAACTACCAGTTATTCCACAGTTTGTCACAGTAAGTCGGCCGTCCATGATGATCATCTCTGTTTTGGCTGTTACTTCTGACTTATCTGCACGCTATTTGCAAGTCTCAGTCCTATCAGGTACTTTATAATTGTACTTTCGATGAATCACTTCTATAGAGAATCATGGGGTATTCAGTTACTAAAAATAGATTATGGTTTGTTAAGTGTGTATATGCGATTAATTTCCTATCATACATTTGGCACTTAATTACGCCCGGGGCTAGGCTATCTGACTGTTGACGGCTAAGGGAAGTGTAACTAACTTGGAGCACAGATTATTGTGTTCTTTGTGGACTGAATTAACTATAATGAAAAAGGATCGATGCTAATCTCTTTTAAACTATTTATTACGGATAGCTATATAAGCCGCGCAAAAAAATTGCTTGAAGACATTGGAGTAGTGACTTCTCCCAGTATTGCCCATGGCAGCGTCTCTCTATAGTAGCCATAAGTGTGAGTTATAGTGTACTTTGTTCGTCCTGACCATACAGAGAGAGGTTGTCCTTACCTGACATGTATGGCTCACACAGAGCTCTGTGGATTTCCTGTGGTTACCGCATCACGTAATCCAATGCTCTTGCACAGCACTGTGCAAAGTCAGGTCATTTGGTTACAATTGCCTCTGTAATTTGGCTTTGCTTGATTTGCGAACAGGTAACATTAATGGTCTTAGCTGACTTCTTCAACAGGTTGAAATTCAGACCACCTTACTCTTCCATTTAAAGCTGATTCCTTTAACTCTCACTGAAGATTCCCTTTTATGTGCTTCCCCAATCCTTTTATAGTCCATCCCTCCTTCTCCTTCTCGCTAGATGGCTTGGAATTAAATAGTTCATTAGCATTTCATACATTAACACTGCTGCCCCTTGAGGATCTTAAGGTAGTGAAGGATAATTATTAGTACATGGGCCGTTATTCATTATAAAACCTAATTACATATTTTAATTAGAGTCCTTGGATTCTGAATTCTTGTTTGTTATCAGTATAACCATCCTGTCCTCTAATAGCCTTCACACTTTGCTTTTCTCAACTTTGGTAACATGCCGATATTAGTGGCCACAGGGACTATAATGATAATCACTTTGTGGATTAGCCAGTGGCACTAAACATAGCTTTCAGTTTGATGGTGTTGTGGCAAAAATATGCCACAGTGCAGGTTTATGGAATGTGATGTGTGTTTAAACAGGCACACTTAACAATAGCTAATACACCTTTTTGTGTGTTGGCTTTAGTTTGTTGCCAGAAGTTTCTTTTATATTCCATGCACTGTATCATAAACCATGCAGTATTACATTGTCTATTCTATTTAGTTCAAATTTGATGTGGAAATGTTTTTGTGTAGGTAGGGAACCATATGTACCTGAATGAATATATTCTGAGTGTGAGCAGCTGAAGGTGGAACAAGAATGCATTTGTTATCTGATTATTATTTACATTGGGAGC
>JAGTTL010002088.1:0-10666 GCA_036851935.1 Coregonus suidteri | reverse complement strand
CCATTATAAAATATAGGAGTTTATGGACAATATTGAATTTGTGGTGTTGAGCATTGTTGAAGTGCTGCAGCATTGGAATCCAGAGCATATAAAAAGAAGGATAAATAAAAGGGAAGTGTGTGAAGGAAGTCTCAGGCGGGCAAAGCACCTCCCCCTTCTATCTGGGTCGTCACCTGGAAGCTCTCTGTCAGCCCTCCTGTCTGGGATGGAGGGATGCGATGGAGGGATGAGATGGAGAGATGAGAGGTGTTCAGAGGGATGGCTTGAGGCGTAGGGGTCTCTCCTGGCTCCTGGCTTCCACACAACAATCCCAGCTGCTTCCAGGGAGACACTCTTTGTGGTTCAAAGCATTTACAAATGTGAAATAAGTCAACTTCCCACCATGGCACTGCAACATAATATGACAGAGTGTAAATGGAGGCACACATGGGACTACGTGGGAAGTAGGAAGATAACTCAATAACGTCCATTAAGTCAAAAGCACATATTGAATAAAAGTTGATATCAGTAGGATTTTGGTGAAATCCTCATGGCATTCTCACAGCATTCTCTTGCACCGTGAACCTTAAGATAATGGTGTGATCTAGAATGTAATTACAATAGCTTATCAAGTACAATGTATTCATATAAAACTGAACTTTGCTTGGCTATCAACACAGCTTTAAAAAAAAAAAAAAAAATATGTGGTGGACATGCAGCAAAACAACAGATGTAATACACATTTTACATATTTCTGTCAGTTTTAATACGTCAATTTAATCAAGTTTAAATCTTTGTACAATCAAAAGCAGGCACACATTACATTAGTGCCTCTACTCTGTGAACATTCATGGCAGTATCATCTATACTGATGGATGACTGTGCTCAACTTTATGACAGAGCAATAACAACAAAACACACACACAGATGCACACACACTCTCTCTCTCACACACACACACACAGACACACTCTCTCTCTCTCTCACACACACTCACACACACGCACACACACTCTCTCTCTCTCACACACACACACACACACACACACACACACACAGAAAGAAAGACAAGGAAAATAAGAAAAAGACAAGAGAACCTTGAACAGAACTTTTGAATAGTAATCCGTTTCCATGGAAATGGTATCAAGTGGTTTATAGTTAACCTGTATTATGGCATCTTCCACTTTTATCAATGTCACATAATTTATTTCACAAGTACAGCATTCATTCCTCTATCCATCTTGCCCAGGCCGCACACCTTACCTAAAATGAAATAAATTAATGCCCAGATGTTTTGTTTTTAAATGCAATTCAATCCACTGTCACCAACCTATAAGCACCTCTCTTGCCCTGATAGAGCAGTAGTAACAACCTTAGATTTGACAGGGGTTTTAATCACAGTCGTGGCCAATCAGACGGATCATTCATCTGCACATTCAAAGTCTTTACTCTCTCATCTGTCACCGGATGGACTGGCCTGAACCTGAACCAGACCACAGCTATCTGACATGTTGGCCAGGACATACGATAGAAACTGGAGAACAGCTATGGCCAAAACGAATATGATATTTGCTTCAGGAGGTCATGTTTGTTGAGGGATGTCATATTTACCTTTGAAAACGGAATGTCCAATCCAGGTGGGGAAATAAAATAAAAGTACCTCATACTGTACTTGACAACACAGTTTTTCCAAAATGGGACTCAAGGGTGCTATGATCCTTCCTTTTGTGCCAATAAGTTGCTTCAGGGTTGAAAGTTCAAAGGTTACCAATGCCACGTATTATTGTTATTAGAATTTACTGTATGGATCGTTGTTGTTTATATATCATATAATTATAACGCAACATTCAATGACATTCAAGTCGTGTGTAATGACAACTGTAGACATTGTTTTAAAATATTAATCAAATGAAAACTACTCTTATGACATCTTAAAGATCAACCCCTATGCCTACATACGGAGATGCCAACAACAAGAAATGTCAATGCATAAAGTACACATTAAAGTACAATATGCAATAAATTATGATCTCACTCTGTGGAAGATTCTGAAGGAATCGCATCTCCTTGTGGAGCACTGAAGGCCACCTATTCTAATATTGTACATTTCATAAAGTTGCTCCTGCTTGTCTAAGAACATGTGGAATATTTATGATGGAAGCATCAATGGCATGCCAAGTTTCTCAAGGCTGTCGTTATGCTAAACATAATGAAAATGTCTTCATGCTCTATCATTAAAAGTCATAAACCAAGATCTAACCAATAACCAGCCTTGACTGTGAAAGAACACTGAAATTAAGTCAGCTTTAGACAGTAGAAGTTCCAATATCCCCAAAGTAGCGCCACTTATATCTCTGTATAGTATCTGTGGTGTACTGTGGCAGCAAGATGAGGACAGTCAACCAAGCATGTGGTCCTCTGTAGCTCAGCTGGTAGAGCACGGCGCTTGTAACGCCAAGGTAGTGGGTTCGATCCCCGGGACCACCCATACACAAAAAAATGTATGCACGCACGACTGTAAGTCGCTTTGGATAAAAGCGTCTGCTAAATGGCATATTATTATTTATTATTTTACCTAACAGTGAACCAAGGGTCCAGGATAGGGGTGGAAGGTTGGGTTTAATATTGACCCCAGTAGGCTATTATCCACCTGGATATGTGGCTCCCTGATTTGCCCTCTATCAACGACAAGAAAGGAGAAGAATAAAACATGTATTTTAAATTCTCAGACTACACCATATTCCTCTAGGTCTGACTGGACATGTAATATTGATGGAACGCCTTCAGGTGTGAATAACAACCCACACATTTTGGAAGCTATTTTGAGGATTTCCAGTTCCTCCACCGCCTCCTTCCTCCTACTCTTTGTACTGCCTCGTGAGTCTCGACCCAGTCAAGAAACGTTCTACCTTCCACCTGAGGGAAAACAGATCTGCTAGGTGAGTAGCTCAGGTTAAAGAAGGAGAAATCTTACTGGGGTGGCATACAAATAAAAAGAGAGTAAAGTCTACTGTTTGAGTGAGTTCTTGGGTTCGTCTGTCCAATGAATGTGCTTATAAAATGTATGATATGACTGTATCTGTGTATGCCAGTGGTGAAGTTTTGTCTGTACTATACTGGAACTTAATATTGCTTTACAAAAATAAACAAGTTGACAAAAATATGTATGGAAATATGTTGGAAAATACGGTCAATAACACAACATCCAAAATGTTAATGATGCTGGGTTGTTTGGTTGACCCAACTGCTGGGTTGCAGGCATTGGGTCAGTTAGTTTGGTTGTTTTCTTTAAAAACTGTGTTATTAATGTTTTGTGCTTGGTTATTGATGCTGGGATATTGAGATATGACCCAGCGGGTCAGCTCAGAAGACTAGAGGCGTGGCTTAGTAGGGGAATGGCTTTCAGTTATTTTTGTCCACCCATGAGAATAAATACCATTCTGGTTAATATGTTCTGTTGTATTGTCATCACATGTTAAGGTTGAACACTGACACTTTCAAAGCTTTAATGAGGCTTACACAGGTGTATCCCAATTTTGGGATATGTAAATAATAATATTATGAATTTTATAACACAATATTTAATGTGCAGATATACATTCACATTTGCAGTTTACAAACTTAACAAGATTAACAGGAATTACATTTACTCTAACGGGTGGCCAAAAATAAATGTATGAAAGACACGCCCCTAATAGGCCACCCCTCCTGAAAATAACCTATGGATTACATAAAAAAATAACCAGCTGCTTGGTCATCCCAACTGATTGTAAAAAAAATTAAAAATAATAACATAGTTAAATTAACCCATGTTTCACCCATGGTTATTCACGCAACCCAACTGTCTGGGTCAAAATAACCCAGCGTGTGCTCTGTGCAATATTTATCCTGCGCTGGGTTACCAAACAACCCAAATTGGGATGTTTTTAACCCAGCATTTTTTTGAGTGTAGGGTCATGCAATACATGCACTGGCTGTATTTCATTATGATTGCACAACGGAATAAATAATCTTTGTTCACATGCACTTACTGTACTCAGGAGAGTTATTGGCGAGCACTAAACACACACAACCTTTTCACCGTTGTGTGGAGACCAGAGCATGTGCACAAAGACCACACAGACCAACCCCTGTCGTTTGACAGCAGGGTATTTTCAGTGTTGATGGAGCTATTGATCATGCACACATTAAAATGATGTCTGCAGCAGTAAATGCCAAAGGCGGAGAGGTACATTAATCAGGAAATCAATGGCCCTGTCGATAAGCTGCTGGGGTCTGACAATGGATTGCAGTCTGGAGACTCAGTGGGGTTAGTGGACCAGAGAATTCTCCCCTCTCCCCTGCTGCTGGAAGTCATGCACCCATTCCCTAAGAAGGCCTATTTTCTCTCTCTCTCTCTCTCTCTCTCTCTCTCTCTCTCTCTCTCTCTCTCTCTCTCTCTCATCTCTCTCTCTCTCTCTCCTCTCTCTCTCTCTCTCTCTCTCTCTCTCTCTCTCTCTCTCTCTCTCTCTCTCTCTCTCTCTCTCTCTCTCTCTCTCTCTCCTCTCTCTCTCTCTCTCTCTCTCTCTCTCTCTCTCTCTCTCTCTCTCTCTCTCTCTGCTCCAGGGGCTGTCTGGACAACGGAGAGGGTAAGGGTAGAGGAGAGGGAATTATGGCATGCAATCAACACAAAGGAGATGTGATGAAAGAAGAATCAACTATCAGCATAAGTTAATTGAGAATACTCATTCAAGGACAGAGAGGAACATCAAAAAATGAAATCTTAGGTTTCTTGACATTCATGTATTTTCAGTGAGTAATAGAACTTCAGTTGTTAGCGTTTTTTAGCTGTTGGCAGGTGATTTAATGGGTTGCTAAAATAGCAGATAGTGCATTGGCTCTGCATGCCCAACACTAATGCAATACACCAATAACACTGTGACTGTGGAGCTGCTGACCAAAAGATCCTTCCAATGGCCCATAAATCATAAAACATGCCTTATTAATCAAGCATCTCACAATGCTAAACCATCTGAGTTGACATTTAGTTTCCCCAGGCAAACTGCTGTACAGCTATCCCATGACATGGGTACATGACAATTGAAGGGCATACTCTAATTTGCTGATGAAGTGGCAAAAATATAAATGAACAAATGCTCTGAACGCTAAAATTATAACATACGAGTTCAACATTACATTTGAGGCTATACATAGTACAAAATAGAAATGTATGTTAAAGTGTTGGTGCTGTCACGTCTCTTCCCGTTGCTCCCCTCCGGCGCTCTGATTCGCCGGTCTACTGAGCCACCGGTCTGAGCGCACCACCTTGGAAACACCGGAATGGAAACCCAACGCACCCTAATCACCTCCAGCGCACCTGCACCTCATCATCTCATCACCACCCCTATTTAGCCCTGGACTGTTCCTTATGATGTTGTGTGTGATTGTTTAGCTTCGTGTCGTGTATGCTATCGTTGTTATTTCTCTTTGTCATTATTAAGTAAACCTTGACCTTGTTAATTCCTGTGTCTGCGTCCTGCCTCTTCGTATACTCAGTACTCGTCACAGGTGCGAAATGTTGGAAATACATTTTTTTAATTACCCAGAGTCAGATGAACTCATAGATACCATGTCTCTCCCTTCAGTTTGAAGGAAATTAAAGGAAATCTCACACTTTCCATTTAAAGAGTGTTCTGGCAAAATATGTTTCTGTCGCCTTAGGAAAGAGCTATCAAGAGATAATTGATCATTTAAAGATGGAGTGTCATCGTGTGTGGCTGTTATATCCACCTATAATCCAGATATACAGTGAGGGAAAAAAGTATTTGATCCCCTGCATATTTTGTACGTTTGCCCACTGACAAAGACGGTCAGTCTATAATTTTAATGGTAGGTTTATTTGAACAGTGAGAGACAGAATAACAACAAAAAAATCCAGAAAAACGCATGTCAAAAATGTTATAAATTGATTTGCATTTTAATGAGGGAAATAAGTATTTGACCCCTCTGCAAAACATGACTTAGTACTTGGTGGCAAACCCCTTGTTGGCAATCACAGAGGTCAGACGTTTCTTGTAGTTGGCCACCAGGTTTGCACACATCTCAGGAGGGATTTTGTTCCACTCCTCTTTGCAGATCTTCTCCAAGTCATTAAGGTTTCGAGGCTGACTTTGGCAACTCAAACCTTCAGCTCCCTCCACAGATTTTCTATGGGATTAAGGTCTGGAGACTGGCTAGGCCACTCCAGGACCTTAATGTGCTTCTTCTTGAGCCACTCCTTTGTTGCCTTGGCCGTGTGTTTTGGGTCATTGTCATGCTGGAATACCCATCCGCGACCCATTTTCAATGCCCTGATTGAGGGAAGGAGGTTCTCACCCAAAATGTGACGGTACATGGCCCCGTCCATCGTCCCTTTGATGCAGTGAAGTTGTCCTGTCCCCTTAGCAGAAAAACACCCCCAAAGCATAATGTTTCCACTTCCATGTTTGACAGTGGGGATGGTGTTCTTGGGGTCATAGGCAGTATTCCTCCTCCTCCAAACATGGCGAGTTGAATTGATGCCAAAGAGCTCGATTTTGGTCTCAACACTTTCACCTAGTTCTCCTCTGAATCATTCAGATGTTCATTGGCAAACTTCAGACGGGCCTGTATATGTGCTTTCTTGAGCAGGGGGATCTTGCAGGCGCTGCAGGATTTCAGTCCTTCACGGCGTAGTGTGTTACCAATTGTTTTCTTGGTGACTATTGTCCCAGCTGCCTTGAGATCATTGACAAGATCCTCCCGTGTAGTTCTGGGCTGATTCCTCACCGTTCTCATGATCATTGCAACTCCACGAGGTGAGATCTTGCATGGAGCCCCAGGCCGAGGGAGATTGACAGTTATTTTGTGTTTCTTCCATTTGCGAATAATCGCACCAACTGTTGTCACCTTCTCACCAAGCTGCTTGGCGATGGTCTTGTGGCCCATTCCAGCCTTGTGTAGGTCTACAATCTTGTCCCTGACATCCTTGGAGAGCTCTTTGGTCTTGGCCATGGTGGAGAGTTTGGAATCTGATTGATTGATTGCTTCTGTGGACAGGTGTCTTTTATACACATAACAAGCTGAGATTAGGAGCACTCCCTTTAAGAGTGCAGATTTCATATGGAATTTTTCTGAGTTAACTGCCTGTGTGGTAGTAATATTGAGAGATATTTTCTGTAGGGACTAGACTCCTTGCTTGAAAACATTGCCTTTTTCCATTCATGCATTACATGAATAGTGGAGTGAACCCTCTGCTTACATTTGAAAGAGAAATTGACAGGCAATCTGACTTGAGTATTTCCCTGTCTTTGTTGATCTACCTTTTAGCATGTTGGGCACTTGGAGCATTTATTTTTAACAGTTTTTTTCTTTTCAATAAGTGAATTGAATTGCAAAGCCCTGGATATAATTTGACTTTAGACATAACCACTTTAGCCTTCACCTTTCAGCCATTCAGCGGTATTGTAATGAAAGGCGAGTCTGACAGTCAGGATTGGTAGAGACTGGCACCTGCTCCGGTTCCCTCAAATTAGACATGCCAAAGGGGGGGAAACTGTCAAATGGAAATGTGTCAGACATTTACTATGGTTGGTAGGCTGGAGGGCTGGCTGGAGTTTCAGTCCACAGGTCCTTCATGGAGCTGAAAGGAAAGCGAATGAGATGCTTTTTGTGTGGACGATAACACACACATGCATGCTCGTGCACACAAAAAACTCCAATAAGGAATAACATTAAACTCTACAAGAGAGTCTATCAGAGACTATCAGATATACAGTGCATTCGGAAAGTATTCAGACCCCTTGACTTTTTCCACATTTTGTTATGTTACAGCCTTATTCTGAAACAGATTAAATTGTTTTCCCCCCTCATCAATCTACACAAAATGGCCCATAATGACAAAGCAAAAACAGGTTTTTAGAATGTTTTGCTAATTTATTAAAAGAAAAAACTGAAATATCAATGGGACTTTCTCCCATTCTTCTCTGCAGATCCTCTCAAGCTCTGTCAGGTCGGATGTGGAGCGTCGCTACACATCTATTTTCAGGTCTCTCCAGAGATGTTCGATCGGGTTCAAGTCCGGGCTCTGGCTAGGCCACTCAAGGACATTCAGAAACTTGTCCTGAAGCCACTCCTGCGTTGTCTTGGCTGTGTGCTTAGGGTCATTGTACTGTTGGAAGGTGAACCTTCATCTGAGGTCCTGAGCGCTCTGGAGCAGGTTTTCATCAAGGATCTCTCTGTACTTTGCTCCATTCATCTGTGCCTCAATCCTGACTATTCTCCCAGTCCCTGCCGCTGAAAAACATCCCCACAGCATGATGTTGCCACCACCATGCTTCACAGTAGGGATGGTGCCAGGTTTCCTCCAGACGTGACGCTTGGCATTTAGGCCAAAGAGTTCAATCTTGGTTTCATCAGATCAGAGAATCTTGTTTCTCATGGTCTGAGAGTCCTTTAGGTGCCTTTTGGCAAACTCCAAGCGGGCTGTTATGTGCCTTTTACTGATGAGTGGCTTCAGTCTGGCCACTACCATAAAGGCCTGATTGGTGGAGTGCTGCAGAGATGGTTGTCCTTCTGGAAGGTTCTCCCATCTCCACAGAGAAACTCTAGAGCTCTGTCAGAGTGACCATCAGGTTCTTGGTTACCTCCCTGACCAAGGCCCTTCTCCCCCGATTGCTCAGTTTGGCCGAGCGGCAAGCTCTAGGAAAAGTCTTGGTGGTTCCAAACTTATTCCATTTAAGAATGATGGAGGCCACTGTGTTCTTGGGGACCTTCAATGCTGCAAAAATGTTTTGGTACCCTTCCCCAGATCTGTGCCTCGTCACAATCCTGTCTCGAAGCTCTACGGACAATTCCTTCGACCTCATGACTTGGTTTTTGCTCTGACATGCACTGCCAACTGTGGGACCTTATATAGACAGGTGTGTACCTTTCCAAATCATGTCCAATCAATTGAATTTACCACAGATGGACTCCAATCAAGTTGTAGAAACATCTCATGGATCATCAATGGAAACAGGATGCCCATGAGCTCAATTTCAAGACTCATAGCAAAGGGTCAGAATACTTATGTAAATAAGGTATTTATTTTTTCTATTTTTAATACATTTGCAAAGATTTCTCAAAAACTGTTTTTGCTTTGTGATTATGGGGTATTGTGTGTAGATTGCTGAGGATTTTTATTTATTGAATCCATTTTAGATTAAGGCTGTAATGTAACAACATTTTATAAAAGTCAAGGGGTCTGAATACTTTCCGAAGGCACTGTAATATAGGTCCATGGTAATTCTCTCCTCAATTAATGTGCAGAACATTATGTCATAAACGTCTTGAGAAACATTTCACCTTTCCTTTCTGAAACTGATGGCTGACGTCTTCAGCATCAGAAAGTTAACTGATTGCACAAAATCATTGGAGGAGGTTAGTTGAGGAGCTTCCTGGGGTGAACACCTGCAAAATTATCATGAGAATCATGTTATTTATGCTAATATATACCCTTTAGGAAGGTGTTACTAAGATGTGACGCCATCCAGACTGCCAATCATTGCTAACATAATTACAGCAAGATCTTTTTCTAGAATTTTCTACTTGAAGGGTTATGTTCCAAAAACTGTAAGTGACTGACAGTATCAAGTACCTCAAAAGTGTTTCATAATATCAAAGTTTTGAGCAACATAATAATAAATTACTTCCAGGAAAACCTTGAGAAAACGCGTGATCGATTAAGTCACATATGAATTAGTAACTTTAATGATTACTGAAATTAAAAGCTATACTGATGCATGTCTGTCACCTCAACTCATCAATAAGAATGGATGCACCATGCCTGTCTCCACTGCTGTAGACAAGAATATCTCAATCTCACACCCTATTCTCTCGCATAGTGTTCACATGTATTACCTTCTGGCAAGCTCAGTCTATCTCTTAAACCTTGATTTTCTGAGGAAAGGTACATCTCTGAGTCATTCATATTCCAGTGGAAACCAATGTGAGAGAAAATCATCCACATGATATAATAACTGTCTGTGTTAAGACTAAGAAAAAGTCAAGCAGAATATCATTGCAGGATGTCATTGCAATATTCCCATTTTCTTAGATTGTAGCGAAAGAGGCACATCAGTGTCATGCAGTACTGCTTCAATATCAGCATTGCTACAGTACACCTGAACTTCTAGAAGTAGCACTGAAAGTCAGCTAAGTAAAAGAGACCCAAGGCTTGCGAGAAAAGCAAGTCTCACAGCTTAATTGAAGAGAGAATGGATGCTGTAGGTCAACAAATGATGGCTGTAGGTTTCATTAACAGGACGACTGGTTAAGGACAGATCCCTCTCCTGTACTCTATGGTGAGGCTGCAGCACTGCAGCAGAGGCTGAGGATCGAGATGGACAGACAGTGAATAGGCTCCTCTTCCCAAAAAGCACATCATAACCCGAACCCTGATTGATAACCTGTTGTCAATGAGAGCACATAGGAGAGAAAGAGAGACATCTTTGAGTCGGCTAAGTTTTCCATTGCTCCTGCCTGGCTCCCAGCACCGTCCTCTAAGGGAGAATTAGTTAAAGGTAGGACCTACAGATGTAGGATCGTAGCCCTTTCCTGCAGTCAATGACCAAAAGAGCCCTCTTTGGCCTCATGGGTGGAATTATTAATATTTGTCATAATTCATATACATTTCCAGTATTCTGCGATG
>JAGTTL010002087.1:0-10669 GCA_036851935.1 Coregonus suidteri | reverse complement strand
CGCCGGGCCGTTCCTGCTCCCGCACCAAGCCTATAGTGCGCTTCGTCAGCTCGGTTCGGCCCGTCCTGCTCCCCGCACCAAGTCTGTGGTGCGCCGTCGTCAGCATGGTCGGCCGTTCCTGCTCCCCGGCACCAAGCCAATGGTGCGCGTCGTCAGCCCGGCCCAGCCTGTTCCTTGATCCCCGCACCAAGCCAATGGTGCGCGTCGCCAGCCCGGCACGGCCTGTTCCTGCTCCCCCGCCACCAAGCCAAATGGTGCGCGTCGCCAGCCCGGCCGGGCCTGTTCCTGCTCCCCGCACCAAAGCCTATAGTGCGCTTCGTCAGCTCGGTTCGGCCAGTCCCTTTTTTTGCCTCCCCGCCACCAAGTCTGTGCGTGCGCGTCGTCAGTCCGGTCCGGCCAGTTCCTGCTCCCGCACCAAGCCTGTGGGTGCGCGTCGTCAGTCCGTCACAGCCCGTGCCTGGGTCACCGGTGCCTGGTCGGTCAGCTGATCTGTACGTCGGAGCCTAACCAATCCGCTCCACCGATGTCCAGTCCAGCTCCAGCCAGCGGGGCCAGACCGGACCAGGGGCGCTATGGGGGGATGTTGGAGGGTGGTGGTCAAGCCCGGAGCCAGGAACCGCCTCCGAGGAGGAATGACCCACCCGGCCCTCCCCTGTTCGGTTTATGTTTGGCGCGGTCGCAGTCCGCGGCAAATTAAAGTATGTTCACTCATCACGCTGCGCATTGGTCCACTTCCTCCAACGATCGTGACAGCACAAGAAGGAAATGTGAACAAAAAAGGCTGTGAAAACATGTCATTGTGGTCTAGCAGCTTGATCTTACTCAAAAGATCATATGAATCTACCCTTTAATTGAGTAAAAATTGTTCAAATAGAAAAATTATCGTCATCAAGAAATCATTATGTTATTCAAAAACATGCGTGTCACAATTATTGGCTGCCCTATAAATTAATTTGAACAAAATCTAATTGAGTGCATTTGTAAAGTATTCAGACCCCTTGACTTTTTCCACACTTTGTCTTATTCTAAAATTGATTAAATTGTTTTTTTCCTAATCAATCTACACACAATACCCCATAATGACAAAGTGAGAACAGGTTTTTAGACTTTTTTTTTATAAATGTATTAAAAAATAACAAATGGAAAATATTACATTTACATAAGTATTCAGACCCTTTACTCAGTACTTTGTTGAAGCACCTTTGGCAGCGATTACAGCCTCGAGTCTTCTTGGGTATGACGCTACAAGTTTGGCACACCTGTATTTGAGGAGTTTCTCCCATTCTTCTCTGCAGATCCTCTCAAGCTCTGTCAGGTTGGATAGGGCGTGTCGCTGCACAGCTATTTTCAGGTCTCTCCAGAGATGTTAGATCGGGTTCAAGTCTGGTTTCTGGCTGGGCCACTCAAGGACATTCAGAGACTTGTCCCGAAGCCACTCCTGCGTTGTCTTGGCTGTGTGCTTAGGGTTGTTGTCCTGTTGGAAGGTGAACCTTAGCCCCAGTCTTAGGTCCTGAGCGCTCTGGAGCAGGTTTTCATCAAGGATTTCTCTGTAAATTGCTCTGTTCATCTTTCCATTGATCCTGACTAGTCTCCAAATCAAATCAAATCAAATTGCATTTGTCATGTGCCGAATACAACAGGTGTAGACCTTACCGTGAAATGCTTACTTACAAGCCCTTAACCAACAATGCAGTTCAATAAATAGAGTTAAGAACATTTTTACTAAATACACTAAAGTAAAAAAAAAATTAAAAAAATTACACAATAAAATAATAACGAGGCTATATACAAGGGGTACCGGTACCGAGTCAATGTGTGGGGGTACAGGTTAGTTGAGGTAATTTAGGTAGGGGTAAAGTAACTATGCGTAGATAATAAACAGCGAGTAGCAGCAGTGTAAAAACAAAGGGGGGAGGTGTCAATGTAAATAGTCTGGGTGGCCATTTGATTAATTGTTCAGCAGTTTTATGGCATGGGGGTAGAAGCTGTTAACTCTTCCGAGTCGGCGAACGCTTCGGCGCGTTCAAATCGCGGGCCGGCTTTAGGACCGCGCAGCATCCAAACCAAGTGACGCAGAGGGCTGCCGTCGATTTCATGCAGAAATGGAGACCCGAAGCTACGTTTTGAGTGTTTGTTTCATGTAAATACACCAACTAAAACCAAAGTTATGATAATTTCAATTCCATGAAAAAAGTGCGTCAAAATATGCGCTCTTTTATGAGCGCTTTGCATTTATTATAATAACTTTGTCGTCTTTTGTGATAAAAAGGAACGGAAAAAAACGTGTGCTTGTGCTAACCCGGTTCTTCAGGATGCACACGAGTATATAAACATTCATTCCCATGACAACTAGCCATTGCGAAAGAACGAACGAGAGGAATTAGTTCAGTTCATGAGTAGTTTTGGAGAGTTTTATTGTCAGCAGTATCGTTTTTGTGAAGCAATATGAGGCGCACACTTCACGTTGAACAAGCCGTCGACTTGTTATTCCAAATGAGCGATGAAGAAACTTTGGAAAGTTCGTCGTCAGACAATGAGAGTGGCCAGGATGACTTCGAGGACCCTGATTTTGTTGCTGAAAACGTGAGGTAAGAAGACAAACATTTTTCTAAAATGAATTTGTTTTATTGCTTTCGTTTATCTTACTATAGTATTCTATTCTACTTCACTGTAGTGCAAAATGCCAATGAACATCTTGAACTTTGAATAATCTTGAATCCGTTTACCTGTTTTGTATAGTGACGACGACGACGACGAGCAGCCTGGGCCCCATCAACAGCCCCCACCCCCACAACAAGCCGACGGAGGCCATCACAGAGGGGGCGTGGAAGGAAGGATCAGGCCAAGACCAGGTCAAGATCTCCAGCCCAGTCAGCAGCACAGCCAGAACAGAGCTCTGAGCCATGGAAAACAGAGACTGATCCTGACACTGCCCCACAAGCCAGTAGGTTCATGCCCCGCAGACCACCAGGAGCCCAGGTGGATTTGCATTCAGGGCACACACCAAAGGACCTCTTCCTGCTCTACTTCGCCGCAGATACAATGAGGACAATCTGCAGAAACACCAACAAACAGGCAGCAAGAAATCAGCAGAAGGGGAGCAAATATCAGTGGACTGACGTTGATGTGGAGGAACTGCACAGATTTCTGGGTCTCCTCATCTACACCTCATTGGTGACTCTGCCTAGTATCCAGGACTACTGGAAACAAAGCCACATATTGTCTGTTTCATTGCCAGCGAAGGTCATGCCAAGAGACAGATTCCGGTCCATCTCATGGAACATCCACCTAAGTGATCCAGAGGAGGATGTCATAAATGACCAGCGCAAAGGTACACCCCAGCATGACAAACTGTTCAGGGTCAAACCTCTGATGGACGACATTCGCACTGCCTGCCAGGCTCATTACCATCCTAAGAAGGAACTGTCAGTCGACGAGAGGATGGTGGCTACAAAAGCCAAAACTGGCATGACCCAGTACATGAAGGACAAGCCTAACAAATGGGGGGATCAAGCTCTTTGTGTTGGCAGAGTCTAACAATGGCTACACTCTAAACTTCAACGTGTATGTTGGGAAAGCACACACACCCAGCGTGCATGGACTTTCATATGATGCTGTTATGGACCTCATTCAGCCATCACATCTTGGTACAGGATACCATATTTATATGGACAATTTCTACACCAGCCCAAAACTGTTCCTGAGTTTGGGAAGTATGAAGTTTGGAGCCTGTGGGACCTACAGAAGCAACAGAAAAGGGTGTCCTAGTGGCAGAGAAAATGCCCTCACCAGCAAATCGAAGAGGGGGTCTGTGAGATGGATCAGAGAGGATCGCCTGGTCTTTGTGAAGTGGATGGATACGCGGGAGGTGTCGTGTGTGCTCCACAATCCACCCAGCGTTTTCGGGCGAGACAATCAAGAGGAAGGTGAAGGAAGGACCTGGACGCTGGTAGCAAAAGACATTCCCTGCCCTACCCCCATCATGGCCTACAATAAGTACATGGGAGGGGTTGACCTGTCAGACCAGCTTCTCCAGTATTACTCAACCCATCGCAGAACTGCTCGCTGGTACCGTACCCTCTTCCTGCATTTTTTGGACATGGGAACAACAAATGCATACATCCTGCACTGTGACATCAGTGCGACCCAACAGGTCACACCCATGACGCACAAGAACTTTGTGGCAGAACTTGTGGCCCCAGCTGTGCGGAGTGACCCAGACAGGGGGTCCACTTCAAAAAAGCACCAGCCATGTTTCTGTGGCCATTGCCAATGTTTGCAGAGGCCAAAGACAAAGCCACAGCAGGCCGCAGGGGTTTGTCAACGCTGTAAACAAGTTGACAAGAAGAGGTTTGTCACACCCATGGAAGTGCAAGGCCTGTGATGTGGCTCTCTGTGTCATTGTGGACAGGAACTGTTTTGAAGAGTGGCACAAATAGGGTAAAGGCCAGTGGCTATACCTACTTTTTTTGTAAATAGTTGTGTATTGCTTGTATATATCTCAAGAATACTTTTATATGTTCATATTTGCACTTTGTGGTTCAATTTGAAGCTTTTTTTTTCATTTTGGACAGAAACTGTTTTGAGGAGTGGCACAAAAAGGTTTAGGGTTAGAATAGAAGAAAAACGCCAGTGGTATACCTACTTTTTATTGTAAATAGTTATTTATTGCTTGTATATATCACCAAAATACTTTTATATGTTCATATTTGCCCTTGTGGTTCAATTTGAAGCTTTTTAAATGCTTGGTTCACCATGTTTGAGGGTTTTACAATAAAAAAACCATCTTTTTTTCTAAACGGACTTTGTGTTTTCTGTGTGTGTTTGGGTCCAGTGTGTTGAAATAGTATGTCAAAGTGAAAAACTTACTAACAGATCATATAGGTGAGGTTGTGCTGAAAAAAAAGATACCCAACATTGGTCTGGTAAACATTTCTTTATGTAGTATATCAGGGCAAAATTGAAGGTACCCAAAAACGGCCAAAAAAGCTCCAGACTCCGAAGAGTTAAGGAGCCTTTTGGACCTAGACTTGGCACTCTGGTACCGCTTGCTGTGCGGTAGCAGAGAGAACAGTCTATGACTTGGGTGACTGGAGTCTTTGACCATTTTTTGGGCCTCCCTCTGACACCGCCTAGTATATAGGTCCTGGATGGCA
Organism: Coregonus suidteri; assembly: GCA_036851935.1. Lineage (NCBI taxonomy): Eukaryota > Metazoa > Chordata > Actinopteri > Salmoniformes > Salmonidae > Coregonus > Coregonus suidteri. Next base: position 5,513 of record JAGTTL010002087.1, on the reverse strand, counting down.
GGAAGCATGGCCCCAGTGATGTACTGGGCCGTACGCACTACCCTCTGTAGCGCCTTACGGTCGGATGCCGAGCAGTTGCCATACGAGGCGGTGATGCAACCGGTCAGGATGCTCTCGATGGTGCAGCTGTAGAACTTTTTGAGGATCTTGGGACCAATGTCAAATCTTTTCAGTCACCTGAGGTGGAAAAGGCGTTGTCGTGCCCTCTTCACGACTGTCTTGCTGTGTTTGGACCATGATAGTTTGTTGGTGATGTGGACACCAAGGAACTTGAAACTCCCGACCCGACCCGTTCCACTACAGCCTCGTCGATGTGAATGGGGCGTGTTCCCAGTCCCTGTCCCTGAAAATCCTCCCCACAGCATGATGCTGCCACCACCATGCTTCACCGTAGGGATGGTGCCAGGTTTCCTCCAAACGTGATCTCATCCCAGGTAAGAGGGGGAGTGGCAGCAGCAGCAGGTTCTCCCTATGTGAGCTGAGTCCAGTGGACCAGTCCTGTATCCCCACTCCCAGACAGCGACAGTGGTCTGAACCATGGCTAGCTATCCACAATCTGGCTTGACTAAACAAGGTCTACCAAGAGGGAAGGAGGGAGAGGAAGGTAGAGGAAGAGAAAGAGGGAGGAGAGGAAGGAGGAAAGGGAGAAAAGGGTTCTCTCCATCACGACTGTAAGAAGGAAAGGAGGGAGAAGGCCGAGCAAGAGGAAGAGGAAGAGGTGGAAGATGACAAGGAGAGTTGATCTGTCCATCACTACCATAAGGAGATCTCTTCTGGGGGCTCTTGTTCTCTCCTCTTTCCCACAGAGGAGCACCTTTCGCAGGCAGCCCAGAGCAGACTCTCCCCTGAGAGAAGGCTAGCCCCTGGAGGTTTCACCTTGGATTTATACAGAGAACCCCCCAGTACTCAAACTGCTTTACATTGTAGAGAGGGATCTAATCTCATTGGAGGCGACCCAATGACCCAGAAATGCTCCGTGGACAGTCTTGCTCCCCGTCTCGCTGGCAGGGGGCTCGTAGGAACACCCTCCCCTCCTTGACTCCAGCTCCACCCATTCTTCACCTGCCCCCCTTATCATGTTATGAGTCTCACCTACAGGTCCCGCCCCCTGGCCTACCTGTTGCAGGTGTAAGGATGGTGTGTCGGACACAGCTGCCCTCCCCCTCCTCCCCCTCCTCCCCTCTTCCCCCTCCTCCCCCTCCCCCTCCTCCCCTCTTTCTCCCACTCCCCCCCATCTCTCGCGCTCTCTCCTCCTCCCCCTCACTTCCCTTTAAAGCAATACTTAGACCAGGCTTTCTGCTTCCTCTACCCCTCTCCACCTCCTCTTCCATTCCTACTCTCTTTCTCTCCACCTCCTCCTCCTCCTCCTTTGTTCCCCCTCTCCCGCCCTCCAGTGAGAGAGGCAGGAGGTCACCTCGCCGTCACTCTATCCAGCTGGAGCCGCTGAGAGGGCGAGGAGGAGAGGAGGAGGAATAGAGGAAGAACAGAGGAGACAAGAGGGAGAGGAGGAGAGGAGGAGAGGGAGTGAGACACTATGTTAGCTGTTGTGGTGTGATATGTGTAGTTACTTGTAAAAACCACTAGAGTATGCTGGACACTTATTTGGTGCTTGCTGACCTCAATGTGTGCATGCATATCAACAGTCTAAAGCAGTAATCTCCAATCCAAAGAATTAGTTGGAATAATTTGTTTGTTAGACATTTCCTATTTATACTGTATGGATAATAAAACCCATCCTTTATTCACTTGTGTTTTAGCTTTTTCCCCACACCCACACTGAAAGTTGTTACTGACACTGAACTTTAGTCTGTCTTGCTTTATGATAGTCACATGCCTCTACCTTTACAAGAAGTCTGTCAGTGTTCTTCATGAGGGCTTTAAAGCTAATGTTAATTTGACTGTGTACTTCAAGAACATACATGTATTTTCCAAGACAGACCTGTTACTGGCTGTGTCTGAATATCCATTCTAGTGTAATACTTACTTAAACTGCATACTAATATCGCCTTTGATCTAGTATAATTCACTCTTATTTTCTGACTCACTTGTTTGGCAACAGCTGATAGTCAGATAAATTGACGCGCTGTACCGAAATGAACGAATGACGGGAGTCAATGCAATCGTGAATTAGATGACGCATTCTTATTTCTATTGCCGCGTTCACGTGCTAGTCGGAACTTGGAAACCCGGACATTTCAGACTTGCTTACTGGTTGTAGTTGCTTACTTGCTTACTTGCTTACTGATAGTAAACACTATCACCACCGATAAATCTACAATAATCGAGAATTTCAACAAGCATTTTGCTACGGCTGGCCATGCTTTCCACCTGGCTACCACTACCCCGGCCACCAGCTCTGCACCCTCCGCTGCAACTTGCCCATGCCCCCCCCGCTTCTCCTTCACACAAATCCAGACAGCTGATGTTCTAAAAGAGCTGCAAAATCTGGACCCCTACAAATCATCTGGACTAGACAATCTGGACCCTTTCTTTCTAAAACTAGCCGCCGAAATTGTCGCAACCCTATTACTAGCCTGTTCAACCTCTCTTTCGTAACGTCTGAGATCCCCAGAGATTGGAAAGCTGCCGCGGTCATCCCCCTCTTCAAAGGGGGTGACACTCTAGATCCAAACTGTTACAGACCCCATATCCATCCTGCCCTGCCTTTCAAAAGTTTTTGAAAGCCAAGTCAACAAACAGATCACCCAACCATTTCGAATCCCACCGTACCTTCTCCGCTATGCAATCCGGTTTCCGAGCTGGTCATGGGTGCACTTCAGCCACGCTCAAGGTCCTAAATGATATTATAACCGCGATCGATAATAGACAGTACTGTGCAGCCGTTTTCATTGACCTGGCCAAGGCTTTCGACTCTGTCAACCACCGCATTCTTATTGGCAGACTAAATAGCCTTGGTTTCTCAAATGACTGCCTCGCCTGGTTCACCAACTACTTCTCAGATAGAGTTCAATGTGTCAAATCGGAGGGCCTGTTGTCTGGACCTATGGCAGTCTCTATGGGGGTGCCACAGGGTTCAATTCTTGGGCCAACTCTTTTCTCTGTGTATATCAATGACGTCGCTCTTGCTGCTGGTGACTCTCAGATCCACCTCTACGCAGACGACACCATTTTGTATACATCTGGCCCTTCATTGGACACTGTGTTAACAAACCTCCAAACGAGCTTCAATTCCATACAACACTCCTTCAGTAGCCTCCAACTGCTCTTAAACACTAGTAAAACAAAATGCATGCTCTTCAACCGAACGCTGCTTGCACCCGCCCACCCGACTAGAATCACTACTCTAGACGGGTCTGACCTAGAGTACGTGGACAACTACAAATATCTAGGTGTCTGGTTAGACTGTAAACTCTCCTTCCAGACTCACATTAAGAATCTCCAATCCAAAGTTAAATCTAGAATCGGTTTCCTATTTCGCAACAAAGCCTCCTTCACTCATGCTGCCAAACATGCCCTCGTAAAACTGACTATCCTACCGATCCTTGACTTCGGCGATGTCATTTACAAAATAGCCTCCAACACTCTACTCAGCAAATTGGATGTTGTCTATCACAGTGCCATCCGTTTTGTCTCCAAAGCCCCATATAATACCCACCACTGTGACCTGTACGCTCTTGTTGGCTGGTCCTCACTACATATTCGTCGCCAAAACCCACTGGCTCCAGGCCATCTATAAATCACTGCTAGGCAAATCCCCGCCTTATCTTAGCTCATTGGTCACCATAGCAACACCCACCCGTAGTCTGCGCTCCAGCGGGTATATCTCACTGGTCATCCCCAAAGCCAACACCTCCTTTGGCCGCAATTCCTTCCAGTTCTCTGCTGCCAATGACTGGAACAAATTGCAAAAATCTCTGAAGCTGGAGACACTTATCTCCCTCACTAACTTTAAGCATCAGTTGTCAGAGCACCTTACCGATCACTGCACCTGTAGACAGCCCATCTGAAATTAGCCCGCCCAACTACCTCATCCCTATATTGTTATTTATTTTGCTCATCTGTACCCCAGTATCTCTATTTGCACATCATCTCTTGCACATCATTCCAGTGTTAATACTAAATTGTAATTATTTTGCACCATAGCCTATTTTATTGCCTTACCTCCATAACTTGCTAAATTTGCACACTGTATATTAATTGTATTTCTGTTGTATTTTTTTGATTTTTGTTTTGTTTTACCCCATATGTAACTCTGTGTTGTTGTTTTTATCGCACTGCTTTGCTTTATCTTGGCCAGGTCGCAGTTGTAAATGAGAACTTGTTCTCAACTGGTTTACCTGGTTAAATAAAGGTGAAATAAAAAAAATTAAAAGTAGTTATACACTTGCCGCATTCAACGAATCAACAAGTCGGACATTTCAGAGTTTCCTAGGTCCGACTAGCATGTGAACGCGGCATACTTTCTAAATTTCACATACTAAAAAATTTAACGTTTTTATATACTATTTAGTACTCTAATATGGGTATTCGGACACTGCCTCTTTGTCTCTCACACACTGAGCACGAGCACAGTCATTATGGCCACAGCTTCCTCTGACCTGGCAGACCACCTGTGCTGTTCCATCTGCACAGACATCTACACTGAGCCTGTGTCTCTAAGCTATCAGCACACCTTCTGCAAGAGATGCCTCCAAGACAGCCTGAATGCTGGACACCAACTCTGTCAAGAGGGCAGGGCTCTGGTCAGAGACAGAATCTTCCAGATCAACAGACTGATCAGGAACGTGGCCTACCAGCTGAAACTGGAGGAAGATGCTAAAAGAGAGAGCTACAGCCGAGAGAGGAAACAGTAGAGAGATGAATGTCGTGAACATGGAGAGGCTCTGAAGCTGTTCTGTGAGACGGACTGTAAGCTGATCTCTATGATCTGCAGAGATGGGTGAGACGACAGAGGACACACATTCAAACCTATAAGAGAAGCACATGAGGATCTGAAAAAAGAGGTAGCCTCAGATTTATTGTCATGAGGTGGAGGTGTATGTGGTGTGGAATCAGGCCCAACTAGAGTTTACTAAGAATCCAAAAAAAAGGAAACGGTAAACAAACTACCTCGAAAACAATCAGAGCGAGCATTTACGCACCATGATCGTAAAACACTACAACAACAAACAAGAAACAAAACACGCAACACAACGAAGGCGAACAACAACAACAATCTAACTAACCAAAAAAAGGGAAATTAAGGACACGTAAATTTGGGGAAAAAACAGAACAGGTTGTACCAGACAGCCCCAAAACAAACCAAAAAAACGAAACACAAGGTGGCAGCTAGATTCCGGGGACGGAAAGGCCCAAGCCTGCCCCAAACCCGGGGGGAGGGGGCAGCCCCGGGCCAAACCGTGACCGTAACCCCCCCCTTGATTTCCGGCTCCAGCCTTTCGCCCCACCCGGTCTCGGGGGCGGCCCGGAGGACCCCGGACCCCGGGGGGGTGGGGGGGCCCACCCGGGGGGAACTCGTCAGGGGGGTGGCGAGAATGTCCCTTCCCCAGGCA
>JAGTTL010002086.1:0-10669 GCA_036851935.1 Coregonus suidteri | reverse complement strand
GGGGGCCATGGTCGAAGAGGGGATGGGGAAGTTGGGGGCCCCCGGGGCGAAAAGGTACGGGGCGTGTTTTGCCGCCCGGTCCGGCCCGTTCCAGATCCCGGTTTGACCCAAAGGGGGTTTTGTGTCCCCAGTACGGCCCGGGGCAAATTCCTGCCCCCCGCACCAAACCCTTTGCGGTGCGCGTCGCCACCCCCCGGGGTCCCCCCCCATCCTGTCCCCGCACAAGTCTGGGGTTTGCGTCTCGTCCCCCGGCCTGCCCTTTCCCCGGCTCCCCCCCACCATTTCTGGGGTTTTGCGCTTTCCCCAAAGCCCATTCCGGCCCTTTCCCTTTCTCCCCGCAAGCCTGTGGTGCGTCTCGGCAGCCCCGGCTCTGCCCGTTCCTGCTCTCCGCGCACCAGGTCTGTGGTGCACGGTCGGCCAGCCACAGTCCGCCCATTCCTGCTCCCCGCATCAAGTCCTGTGGTGCGTCTCGTCCAGCCCTGCTCTGCCCGTTCCTGCGCCCCGCTTCCAGGTCCCCGCGCCAGGTCGCCTGGTGCGCGTCGCCAAGCCCGGCTCTGCCCTGCTCTCCGCGCCGGGTCGGTGGGTGCGCGTTCCCGGCCCATTCCCTGCCCCGGCGTCAAGTCTGTGGTGCGTCTCGTCAGCCCGCGCTCTGCCCGTTCCTGCTCTCCGCACCAGGTCTGTGGTGTGCGTCGCCAGCTCCGGTCCGGCCCATTCCTGCTCCCAGCAACCAAGTCTGTGGGGCTTTTCGTCATCCCTGTCCGGCCTCGCTCCTGCTCCCCACAGAACCAAGCCAGTGGGTGTGGCGTCGTCAGTGCAGCACGCCCGGTGCCTGTTTCCCCACACCAAGCCAGTGGTTGTGCGTCGTCGTTCCGGCACGGCACGTGCCTGTTCCACTGGAGCCGGATCCGCCGCCTAGGCGGAGTGCCCCACCCAAGTCCCTCCCCTGTTGGTGTTTCGTTGGCGCCAGGTCGGAGTCCGCGCCTTTAGGGGGGGGGTACTGTCACGCCCTGGCTTCGGGGGCTCTTCTCGTATGTTTGAGCCAGGGTGGTTAGTTTTCTATGTTTTGTGGTGGGTCTAGTGTTATTGTATTTCTTTGTTTGAGTGACTCCCCCATCAGTAGGTAACGATGTCAGCTGTTTGGCTCGTTGTCCTCTGATTGGGAGCCATATTTAACTATCTGTCTTTCACGTTGTGTTTGTGGTTTTCTTGTTCATTTCGGTTTGTGTGAAACTGTAGACGTCACGTTATCGTTTATTATTTTGATCGTGTGATCAGTAAATAAAAGATAATGTTCACCTTCAACGCTGCGCCTTGGTCCTCCTCTATGTGTGAACGAATCGTGACAATTATGAAAAATATGGGAAACCAGGCTGCTATTCATAGCAGACTTCGAAAGGGCATTTGATAAAGTTCGACTGGAATTTATATATAAAATGCCTGGAGCATTTCACTTTCATTTTGGAGAATCTCTTATAAAATGGGTCAAAATCATGTATAGTAACCCTAGGTGTAAAATAGTAAAATAATGGCTTTTTCTCAGAAAGTTTTAAACTGGGGGCAAGAGGAGTGAAACAAGGTTGTCCACTATCGGCATATCTATTTATTGTGGCCATCGAGCTGTTAGCTATTAAAAATCAGATCCAATAATAATACAGAGGATTAGAAATGACAGGGCTTAAAAACAAAGGTGTCATTGTACGCAGATGATTCATGTTTTCTTTTAGATCCACACTAGAATCCCTCCACAGCCTCATAGAGGATCTAGATACATTTTCTAACCTCTCTCTGGATTAAAACCAAATTATGACAAATGTACTATATTACGTATTGGATCACTAAAAAAATACAATTTTTACATTACCATGTAGTTTTACCAATAAATGGTCTGATGGTTGATGTAGATATACTCGGAATACATATCCCAAAGGAAATAAATGATCTCACTTCAATAAATTTTATTAGAAAGTTAGCAAAAAATAGATAAGATCTTACTACCTTGATGGAAAGGCAAATCACCTGTCAATTTGTGGGAAAACTCACCCTGATTAACTCTTTAGTATTTTATCCCAGTTTACCTATTTGCTTATGGTCTTGCCTACGCCTAGCAAAACACAGTTTTTTTAAATTATATGAAGAAAAAAATATTCAATTTTATTTGGAACGGCAAGCCAGACAAAATTAAAAGAGAGCATATTTATATAATGAATATGAATTCGGAGGACAGAAATTATTAAATATTAAAGCATTAGACCTATCACTAAAATCTTCATGTCATCCAAAAGTTATACTTAAATCCGAACTGGTTTCTCAAGCAAATTAGTAAGATTGTCTCACCCACTGTTCAAGAAAGGCCTTTTTCCTTTATTCAGATTACAACCTCTCACTTTCAGTTATTTGAAAAGGAAATAATCTCCCAAATGTCACTATTTCTAAAACAAGCCATAGAAAGTTGGTTGCAATTTCAATTTAATCCTCCAGAAACGACAGAACAAATAATGCAACACAAATATTGTGGTTAAATTCAAATATACTAATTGACAAAAAAAAACTTTATTTTTTGACAGAATGTTTTAAAAAAGGTATAATCTTCGTAAATGATATCATCGGTAGGACTGGTGAGAGTTATGTCGCACATGCAGGCTAACAAAAACATATGGAAATGTCTGCTCTACCCCAGAATTACACACCAAATAATTGCAGCCTTACCGCAAAAGTGGAAGAGGAAAGTTGAAGGGGGAGAAAGTAGGACTTGTCTGTCGGCCTTGCATTAAAGAACATAATTGGTTAAGGAAAACTGTGATAAATAAAAAAGTATATCAGTTTCACTTAAGGCCAAAGGATTTGACAGCCGTCCCATATAGATTGCAAAATAGTTGGGGGAAGAAGATCTTTGACGTACCGATCCCAATGGCATAGTGTTTATGAACTGACACGCAAACGACACCGGATTCAAAAATTAGAATCTTTCAATTTAAATGATTATATAAAATTCTTGCTACCAATAGAATTTTATTTATATGGGGGATACAATCTTCCCACTCTGCAGATTTTGCTGTGAAGAGATAGAATCATTTAGATCATTTGTTTTGGTTCTGTCCATTTTTGTAGCTTGTTTTTGGACACAGGTCCAGGAATGGCTAAAGGATTGCAATATTTACCTGGAACTAACCTTGCAGATAGCATTACTGGGTGATCTGAAAATCTAGTCAATCAATCAATATATAATAATACTTTTTAGCAAAAAATGTTTATTTTTAATTCACAATCTGTAGAAGCAATGAGAATAGAAAGGTTCAGAAACTTTTGTAAAACATCACGTAACGGTTGAAATATATATGGCAAATAGAAATCCTATATGGAGGTGTTTAGAGATAGATGGGAGGTATTGAATAGAGTTGAAGGATGGGAACTAATAACAAATAACAACAAAATAATAACAAAGATAGCTAATAAATGTAAGCATACTGTGTCCATAATAAATATATAGGTTGTATGTTGGGAGCTTTTGGGAAAGAAGCACAGTTAGAAAGATATGGCATTTAGAGGAAGCAAACCGGATGGACATCATGAAAATGATCAGGAGAGGTTGAGAGTAGAAGAAGTTCAGGAGCAAAAAAATAAATAAATAAATATATATATATATATATATATATATATAATATAATATATATTATAGATATAGAATTATTGTAAAATTAACTCTGTCCATAAGGTGTAGATAGTAAGTATAGACCGGAAGTAGAGGCCTGGGCGTTGTTTGTTCCACTAATTTACTCCCAAGTAGGGAAAGGGATGGTGGGGTTGAAAAGTAATAAAGGGGAATATAAAAAATAAAAAATAAACAATGGGGGGATTGGAAGTGATGCAGAAACATTACATTGATAGAAGATACAATCTATCTGCAATATTAAGCTGATCCATCCCCCCTAAAAAAAAAAAAAACGAAAAAAAAAAAAAAAATTGCAGGGAGAGAATGAAGCACGATGTTGAGGATGAATTAAGCCACTCCTTGTTGCCACAGTAAGCTAAACCTCAACACAGGGTATCCCAATAAGGTCATGATGGGTTGTGTGGAAGGACGATTATCTTGTTCAATCGCAGTCCTTGGGAGCATCATGGTTATGTGAGGGCTGTAGGTAATGCTTTTCTATGGAAGAAAGGCCTTGTTCTCCGTGGGACCAGGTTTTCACTGTGAAGAGTTAATTTCACATGGTCAGGTGTAGGCTGTTGAACGATCCCATACATTAATTTTGTTTGTAATCTCAACCGTTCTGCCGATGTCATTCAAAAGCACATTATCTCTAGGTCAGGTTTCAAGTGAGGCCTATCTTTCTGCCATTTAGCGGGGGATGGGGTGAATATTTATTTTGTATTTAGTATCTATTAGGATCCCCATTAGCTGTTGCCAAGGCAATTGATCATTCTACGGTGGTCCCTGCATCGAACGCTCAAACCGGCATGATTAGAATGCTTATTTAGAACGTCCAGTTTAGATTGACGCAACAGTCAGCGTTTGAGCTGGCCACACAGTTTTTTCACAGAAACATTTTGCACAAACACAGTTCTTACAACGTTATGTCCTGAATGTGACCAGTTTATTTTTGGATGCAGTGTTCAAACATTCACAGAAGTAGCGACAGCATAACACAATCATCTAAACCGGAAAATGTAGGCTACATTAGTCCTAGCGCTCACTGAGGAAAGATTGACGTAACACAAGCGGTCATATTTAGCTAACTCTCAGCTGACAGAAACCTGACAGAAAACATAATATTAATTAGCTAATTATCACATCCCAGGTGATCTCCCCATTGATCAAAGCAATTGAGTAAAATACTTTCAAAAAATCTAAAGTAATTTGATGATGGGTAGTTTGTGCACGCCACCATGTTTGTTTTTTCGCATCAACCAAAGACAAGAGGAGACAAGATGAGTTTGGTCTGTTTGCAGTATGCATGTTGAAGGGGATGTGTCGTCTAACATATTCACTTCCCTTCATTCAATTCCGGAAGTTCACTTGAAAGATGAGTGAACCATCCCTTCACCTCATTTTGTTATAACATCTTTGGTCTGACAGATGTTTACGTGACACCCAGAATGCATTGTATAATGTCAACAAACATGGCGCCACACATAGCTGGCAAATAACTTAGCATTAGCTCATCATAATCAGTACAACCTTCAGTATTTTACACACATCATATGTGTCCATTACAATCTATGCAAGAATCGGAATGTGTGATTTGTCACCAGTACTTGAAAACGTGAATAAAACAGTAAATACATTATGCTCCATACATACATACGGTATGCTACAGTAGAAACGACGACATGATACACAGAAAATAAGGCACTTACTTTGATTGGAACGCACACATGTCCAAAGTTATTATTTGTAAGGAGAACAACAATGAAGGCAATGCGAGCGCCAGCCAGAAAATGTGCCAGGGGGAAAACGTTTGTGCAAGACAGCGCAAATGTCTGCATACTTGATCTGGGGAAAACTGGGGAAGTGCTTGGGCTCTTGTCAAAGAGAGAAGTTTGTCCGGCTCAGTAAAGCCTCAAATATAAATTGTTCGCAACAGTGAAATGGGCTACTTCTAAGTGAATTAATGAGTAGGCGGAACACACCTCAATTCAAACTGTTGTTAGAAAATAACATTTGTTAGAAAATGATTTGAAATTGACAAGTTGAAACATAGCCTATATATAATTAGCAGGCAGCGTGTCTTGGTTTGAGGGCAGCGCGGGTTAACTGTCCTGTTGTGTAACAATCACATTTTGGAACAGCGAGTGCATTCTGACATCATGCGCATAAAAACACTCACCCTGGGGTGACCGTTAGAAATTTGTGGAATTCACGCGTGAAAAGGTTAACCAGTGTGTGCCCAGTGGGTCATCTTTTCCCATTGACTGCTATGTACTGACATAAGCTTCAATTGACTGATGCTCATCTTTTCCCATTGACTGTTATGTATTGACAAAAGCATCAGTTGGTTGATGCTCACTTTTCCCAATGAATGCTATGTATTGACGTAAGAGTCAATTGGTTGAGACTCATATTTTTCTATTGACTGTAATGTATTCACATAGGCATCCTATCTTGATATCTATCTTTTTGCAAGAACGTCACAGGATGATGTTTTCCTATGATATCATGTTGCATTTAATGGCCCCAATGAAATATTTATTACATAGAAATGTGAAAGCAAATGTTGCAGGTGAGATGAGGGGAATGCATGCTGACGGATATCTCATTTTGCACGCAACCCAACATGGGTTGTTCAAACAACCAGCACAGTGCTGATCTGTAGACTACAAACATTACATGGTGGGAAATGTAGCAGGTGTGTGTGTATATACAGCACAAAGTCACGATTAATCATTAACTCAGATTATCCACAGTTTCCTGGTATAGAGACATATAGAGACAAGTCAGGCGGCACCCAGACGATGCCTCTTATCTTTGACAAGAGAAACTACGTGTTGCTGAGCAACCACAGCCAGTTGTTCCATTCTCTCCATTCTATCCAGCTTAGCTGTCCGGCTTAGAGCTGCACATTTTAGGAGAATGATTTCCCCATGTGTGTGTGAGGAATGGATAGGAAACCTTTTCATGACATTATTTTGCTCCAAATAAATTATATTGTGAAAGACTGTGATTCTTTATTTGCCCTAATCACATAGGATAAGACATGGCTCAGTTAATGGTTTATGCAAACAAATGGCAGTACATCCGTAATGTCTAATTATTTTACTGAATTTCCAATGATGGGCTCTGGATTCCGAGGGCTCATTGATCCGTCTTGGGATCAATGAGCCCTTGATCCGTCTTGAGATCCCATTTTGTGGTGCTAACACAAGATGATTGATCACCCTCACCCTTTTCAATGAGGATTCAACCCAAACAGTCTGCTATAATGGCACTGGAGGAGATGGCTGCCGTTTTACGGGCTCCTAACAAATTGTGCTATTGTGTGTTTGTTTTTTTTGCGTTATTTGTAAGTTATTTTGTACATAATGTTTCTGCCACCGTCTCTTATGACCAAAAAGAGCTTCTGGATATCAGGACAGCAATTACTCATCTCGTACTGGACAAAGATTTTTTTCTTTAACGAGTTGGACGCGAAGGATTTACTTCAGACACCCGACAAGGCCCAAATCACGTCGTTCGCAGGAGAAAGAGACTGAGATATCGGGGACGTAGGTCGTGGTGCCTTGTAAGGATGCGACGGCGAGTGGTTAATCTGCCTCTACCATCAGTCCTATTAGCCAACGTACACTCATTGGATAACAAAATAGACAAACTACGATCACGAATATCCTACCAACGGGACATTAAAAACTGTAATATCTTATGTTTCACCGAGTCGTGGCTGAACAACGACATGGATAACAAACAGCTGGCGGGGTTTACGCTGCATCGGCAAGATAGAACAGCGGCCTCCGGTAAGACAAGGGGTGGCGGTCTGTGTATATTTGTAAACAACAGCTGGTGCACGAAATCTAATATTAAGGAAGTCTCAAGGTTTTTCTCGCCTGAGGTAGAGTATCTCAAGATAAGCTGCAGACCACACTATTTACCAAAATAGTTTTCATTTATATTTTTCGTAGCTGTCTATTTACTACCACAAACCGATGCTGGCACTAAGACCACACTCAATGAACTGTATACGGCCATAAGCAAACAGGAAAAAGCTCATCCAGAGGCGGCGCTCCTAGTGGCCGGGGACTTTAATGCAGGGAAACTTACATTTGTTTTACCTAATTTCTACCAGCATGTTAAATGTGCAACCAGAGGAAAGAAACTCTAGACCACCTTTACTCCACACACAGAGATGCTTACAAAGCTCTCCCTCGCCCTCCATTTGGCAAATCTGACCATAATTATATCCTCCTGATTCCTGGTTACAAGAAAAAAACTAAAGCAGGAAGCACCAGTGACTCGGTCAATAAAAAAGTGGTCAGATGAAGCAGATGCTAAGCTACAGTACTGTTTTGCTAGCACAGACTGGAATATGTTCCGGGATTCTTCCGATGACATTGAGGAGTACACCACATCAGTCACTGGTTTCATCAATAAGTGCATCGATGACGTCATCCCCACAGTGACCATACGTACACCGGCTCCGACGCTCGTCAGATGTGGCAGGGCTTGCAAACTATAAAAGACTACAAAGGGAAGCACAGCCGCAAGCTGCCCAGTGACACGAGCCTACCAGACGAGCTGAATTACTTCTATGCTCGCTTCGAGGCAAGCAACACTGAAGCATGCGTGAGAGCATCAACTGTTCCGGACAACTGTGTGATCACGCTCTTTGTAGCCGATGTGAGTAAGACTTTTAAACAGGTCAACATTCACAAGGCCGCAGGGCCATATGGATTACCAGGATGTGTACTCCGAGCATGCGCTGACCAACTTGCAAGTGTCTTCACTGACATTTTCAACCTGTCCCTGAATGAGTCTGTAATACCAATATGTTTCAAGCAGACCACCATAGTCCCTGTGCCTAAGAACACTAAGGTAACCTGCCTAAATGACTACAGACCTGCAGCACTCATGTCTGTAGCCATGAAGTTCTTTGAAAGGCTGGTCATGGCTCGCATAAACACCATTATCCCAGAAACCCTAGACCCACTCCAATTTGTATACCGCCCCAACAGATCCACAGATGATGCAATCTCCATTGCACTCCACACTGCCCTTTCCCACCTGGACAAAAGGAACACCTACGTAAGAATGCTATTCATTGACTACAGCTCGGCGTTCAACACCATAGTGCCCTCAAAGCTCATCACTAAGCTAAGGACCCTGGGACTAAACACCTCCCTCTGCAACTGGATCTTGGACTTCTTGACGGGCCGCCCCCAGGTGGTAAGGGTAGGTAACAACACATCTGCCACGCTGTTCCTCAACACAGGGGCCCCTCAGGGGTGCGTGCTCAGTCCCCTCCTGTACTCCTTGTTCACCCATGACTGCATGTCACCCTCAGGCACGACATCCACGGTGGTTACCTACACCTTCATTAAGTTTGACGATGACACAACGTGTGGTAGTTCTGATAACCGACAACGATGAGACAGCCTATAGGTGGAGCAGGTTTTAAGAGGTCAGTGACCTGGTGGCGCAGTGGGTGTTGTGCCAGGCTAACAACATCCTCCCTCAACGTGATCAAGACAAAGATGGGAGATGATTGTGGACTACAGGGAAAAAGATAGGACCGAGCACACCCCCATGGTCTCAATTCCAACGGGGGCCAGTATAGTGGAAAATATATGTACCAGGTTAGCTCTGGCTTCAAGTTCCTTTAACTGTTAAAATGTAATGTACATCACCAACAAACTATCATGGTCCAAACACACCTAGACAGTCGTGAAGAGGGTACTACAAAGCCTAATTCCCCTTCAGGAGACTGAAAACATTTGGCATGGGTTCTCAGATCCTCAAAAAGTTATACAGCTGCACCATCGAGAGCATCCTGACTGGAGTTGCATCACTGCCTGGTATGGCAACTGCTCGGCCTCCAACCACAAGGCACTACAGAGGGTAGTGCGTACGGCCCAGTACATCACTTGGGCCAAGTTTCCTGCCATCCAGGAACTCTATGCCAGGCGGTGTCAGAGGAAGGCCCTAAAAATTGTCAAAGATTCCAGCCACCCTAAAATAGACTGTTCTCTCTGCTACTGCACGGCAAG
Organism: Coregonus suidteri; assembly: GCA_036851935.1. NCBI lineage: Eukaryota > Metazoa > Chordata > Actinopteri > Salmoniformes > Salmonidae > Coregonus > Coregonus suidteri. The sequence continues at coordinate 973 of JAGTTL010002086.1, read as the reverse complement.
CGGTACCGGAGCGCCAAGTCTAGGTCCAAAAGGCTTCTCAACAGCTTCTACCCCCAAGCCATAAGACTCCTGAACAGCTAATCAAATGGCTACCGAGGAACTATTTGCATTATCCCCCCCACTCACCACCCCCTCTTTTATGCTGCTGCCACTCTCTGTTTATTATCTATGCATTGTCACTTTAACTCTACCTACATGTACATATTATCTCAATTACCTCGACTAACTTGTGCCCCTGCACATTGATTCTGTACCGGTACCCCCTGTATATAGCCTCGCTCCTGTTATTTTACTGCTGCTCTTTAATTATTTTTTCATTTTTTCATTTTTTTGTTAATACTTATTTTTCTTCAAACTGCATTGTTGGTTAAGGGCGTATAAGTAAGCATTTCACTGTAAGGTCTACACCGGTTGTATTCGGCGCATGTGACAAATACAATTGTATTTTATTTTATTTGTTGCCTCCAGGAACCTCACTTACACTCAGGTCTGATTGAGGGTGATGGCAGGTCAGACCGATGAACTGAGCCCGACGTGCATACAGCACGAGAACCTGATGCACACGCGTGCACACACACACACTCTAAATGCTTTTTCACAGGATGAGGACAGCATTGAAACTATAGTATGCTGTGCAGACTGGATAGAGAGAGGTAGGGGTCCTCCTGAGAGTCCCTCATAGATAAAGACACCTGATCCTCCACTTCCAAGTATATCCAGAAAAAGAGGCGAACAGTTGGGGAAAAAGTCCAAACACATAAGAACACACACATATGAACCCTCTCATTCCAGAGGGGCTTTACTGTGAAACAAAAATTATCTGTCCATTTCAAATACCTAAACCTAACCCAACCATGCAATACATATGGCTTATTTTGAAAACAAACTCTAGCTACCTACAGTATCCCATATGCTGCTGATAACATTGAGTGAAAGTATATTTTTATACAAGGACACTGTGGTTTGAACTCTG
>JAGTTL010002085.1:0-10671 GCA_036851935.1 Coregonus suidteri | reverse complement strand
GCAAAACATGACTTAGTCCTTGGTGGCAAAACCCTTGTTGGAAATCACAGAGGTTAGACATTTCTTGTAGTTGGCTACCAGGTTTGCACACATCTCAGGAGGGATTTTGTCCCACTCCTCTTTGCAGATCTTCTCCAAGTCATTAAGGTTTCGAGGCTGACGTTTGGTAACTAGAACCCTTTCAGCTCCCTCCACAGATTTTCTATGGGATTAAGGTCTGGAGACAGGCTAGGCCACTCCAGGACCTTAATGTGCTTCTTCTTGAGCCACTACTTTGTTGCCTTGGCCGTGTGTTTTGGGTCATTGTCATGCTGGAATACCCATCCACGACCCATTTTCAATGCCCTGGCTGAGGGAAGGAGGTTCTCACCCAAGATTTGACGGTACATGGCCCCGTCCATCGTCCCTTTGATGCGGTGAAGTTGTCCTGTCCCTTTAGCAGAAAAAACACCCCCCAAAGCATAATGTTCCACCTCCATGTTTGACGGTGGGGATGGTGTTCTTGGGGTCATAGGCAGAATTCTTCCTCCTCCAAACACGGCGAGTTGAGTTGATGCCAAAGAGCTCCATTTTGGTCTCATCTGACCACAACACTTTCACCCAGTTCTCCTCTGAATTATTCAGATGTTCATTGGCAAAACTTCAGACGGGCATGTATATGTGCTTTCTTGAGCAGGGGAACCTTGCGGGCGCTGCAGGATTTCAGTCCTTCACGGCGTAGTGTGTAAACCAATAGTTTTCTTGGTGACTATGGTCCCAGCTGCCTTGAGATCATTGACAAGATCCTCCCGTGTAGTTCTGGGCTGATTCCTCACCGTTCTCATGATCATTGCAACTCCACGAGGTGAGATCTTGCATGGAGCCCCAGGCCAAGGGAGATTGACAGTTCTTTTGTGTTTATTCCATTTGCGAATAATCGCACCAACTGTTGTCACCTTCTCACCAAGATGCTTGGCGATGGTCTTGTAGCCCATTCCAGCCTTGTGTAGGTCTACAATCTTGTCCCTGACATCCTTGGAGAGCTCTTTGGTCTTGGCCATGGTGGAGAGTTTGGAATCTGATTGATTGCTTCTGTGGACAGAATGGGCTACAAGACCATCGCCAAGCATCTTGGTGAGAAGGTGACAACAGTTGGTGCGATTATTCGCAAATGGAAGAAACACAAAAGAACTGTCAATCTCCCTTGGCCTGGGGCTCCATGCAAGATCTCACCTCGTGGAGTTGCAATGATCATGAGAACGGTGAGGAATCAGCCCAGAACTACACGGGAGGATCTTGTCAATGATCAAGGCAGCTGGGACCATAGTCACCAAGAAAACAATTGGTAACGCACTAGGCCGTGAAGGACTGAAATCCTGCACCGCCCGTAAGGTCCCCCTGCTTAAAAAAGCACATATACATGCCCGTCTGAAGTTTGCCAATGAACATCTGAATGATTCAGAGGAGAACTGGGTGAAAGTGTTGTGGTCAGATGAGACCAAAATCGAGCTCTTTGGCATCAACTCAATTCGCCGTGTTTGGAGGAGGAGGAATGCTGCCTATGACCCCAAGAACACCATCCCCACCGTCAAACATGGAGGTGGAAAACATTATGCTTTGGGGGTGTTTTTCTGCTAAGGGGACAGGACAACTTCACCGCATCAAAGGGACGATGGACGGGGCCATGTACCGTCAAATCTTGGGTGAGAACCTCCTTCCCTCAGCCAGGGCATTGAAAATGGGTCGTGGATGGGTATTCCAGCATGACAATGACCCAAAACACACAGCCAAGGCAACAAAGGAGTGGCTCAAGAAGAAGCACATTAAGGTCCTGGAGTGGCCTAGCCAGTCTCCAGACCTTAATCCCATAGAAAAATCTGTGGAGGGAGTTGAAGGTTCGAGTTGCCAAACATCAGCCTCAAAACCTTAATGACTTGGAGAAGATCTGCAAAGAGGAGTGGGACAAAATCCCCCCTGAGATGTGTGCAAACCTGGTGGCCAACTACAAGAAACGTCTGACCTCTGTGATTGCCAACAAGGGTTTTGCCATCAAGTACTAAGTCATGTTTTGCAGAGGGGTCAAATACTTATTTCTCTCATTAAAATGCAAATCAATTTATAACAATTTGACATGCGTTTTTCTGGATTTTTTTTTGTGTTATTCTGTCTCTCACTGTTCAAATAAACCTACCATTAAAATTATAGACTGATCGTTTCTTTGTCAGTGGGCAAACGTACAAAATCAGCAGGGGATCAAATACTTCCCTCGCTGTATGTATTTTACAGTTATAAGGAAGGTGAAATCTTATATTTAGTCATTTTATAATTTGATTATACTATATTTAGAAAGCATATAAGTCATTTCAAGCCTTATTCATACAGTTTTGTTGAATAGGAAATACATCATAAAATATTTCATATTTTCATATTTGTACTTTGTGCACTTGGGCTTGTGTCCTCAAAAGTGAATACACCTCAGCAATTTATAACCATTATTACCAGAAAGGTGATATTGTAACCTTTCTTGGATTATGCAGCATTAGTTATTGTTTATGGCCCTCTCATAATAAATAATTACTTTTGTGGATTAAGTTGACATTTTCGATTACATTTAGTTACATGTAACTGGTTAATGAGGCAATACAAATGTGATGTGAGTAAAATGAAAGAACATTTAGTTTACTAAAATGGCCGACTGTTTTTGTGATTTCAACAATAACTTGACTAAATCATTATTCAAATGAAAATAAAATGTGACTACCCACTGGGCACACACTGTTTGAATCAACATCAGTGGCGGCTGGTGAAAAATATTCTCGGTGGGGCTGTGCCATACTTTTTTTTTCCTGTAACCATCGCGATATATTTTAACACAAACTGCAGGACAGCAGTGCTCAGTGAAACATTCAGTAATTATTTAATGCCAATATTAAAAAGTTGAGGCATTCTTACACAAAAACATATTACACAAACCCAAGCCTTTCATTTGCATTTAAAGTGAACTTTTCACCATTGGTAGTAAACAGGCAACGCAACAGGCATGCTGTCAGAACAGAGTGGAAAGTGGACAATAACATGAAATTATTATAAAGTTTATAGGAAATCTTACACTGTATAAAAGGATGTATAATATAGAAATGGATATCAAGTGGATGAACTCAAACCTTTGACTGGAAGAATAGCATACAGTATTTTATGATCATACTAAATGTGACTAATTGTTAATGTGCTCCAGAACTGCAACAATTAATTGATACAAAACAACATATATACAGTAATATTAGCAAAGACACTATTAAGACTTTTCTAGAGTACCATATATAACTGGATTTTTTATGCTAAGGTCAACTATATACAAAGAAACATGCGGCCAGAGCTGCTCTGTGTGTGTGTGTCTGTCATCTTATTTGTACAGGAATTTTGCCCGTCTGTCCTTCTGAGTGGCAAACCTCTCAATGACCCTTTGATTAAAGTCAGGAATGTCCCTGACAAGTTTCTTCTCCATGGAGAGCATGGCCAGAGCGTTCAGGCGATCCTGTGTCATGCTGTTTCTCAGGAAGGTCTTGATCCTTTTCAGTGTAGAGAAGCACCTTTCTGACTCAGCAGTTGTCATGGGTGTGGTGATGAGGATCTTGAGGAGGCTGGCAGTCTCTGTGAAAGTGCTCTGAAGGTTGTTCTCCATGAAGAACTGGTACAGGGGCACTGCACCACTACAAGCCTTGAACTCACTGTTCTCATAGATGAGGGACAGTTCGGTTTTGAGCTTGGCCTTGTTCAACATGGGGTACGCCTCCACGGTTGTTTCAAGCGCTGTATCGGGGAACTTCACACTGTGTTGTGGGAACAACTCTCCGTGCAATAGTGTTGCGCTGATGAGGTGCTGGGTGAAGGAGAACCTCTCTTTGGCATGACTCAGGATGGTATCACATACCTGTAAAAGATACATCATCAGCTTTAATTTGCAATTAAGCTATTTTGATGCAAGTGATCCTGACTGACACATGCCTATGTCCAACTCAAGTATATGATTACCAAGGTGCTGATTGTTCAGGGTTTTGGCTACATACTACCAGGCCTGAAAAAAGTTCTAGGGGGAAACACTGACAATTACATCACAACTTACCTCTATAGCCAACCTCTGTTGTTCTCCTGGTCCCAGCATCCTCCTTCGCTTGATGGGCTGTTGCTGCTCGTCAGATGCGCTGTCCCCACACAAAGAGGGAATTGAGGCCCTGGGTCCAAAAAATAAAGTTTAATTTGATAACTTGCAATCAGACTTCTTAACTCACTGTAATTCCCCCTCAACACACAACCAGTGACTTTTATATATATATATATATATATATATATATATATATAATATATATATATATATATATATATATATATATATATATATACAGACAGACAGACAGACAGACAGACAGACAGACAGACAGACAGATAGTGTGTGTATACACACAAACTATGTCTAGTAACTGCTTTTAACCTGTGATGTACATAATTAACTGATGTTATTACGTTTTAAAGCCTTTTTCTATTACATTTGTGAGAGGGATGCAACATCATTTTGTTCTGCTGTGCACTTAGCAATAAAGTTAATCTTCAATAACAACTAGGCCTCTTCTAGAAATTGACCTGGTGGACACCTGAATAATTATTACAAACTGTGTAGTACTTTCCTGCATTATTATCAACGTCTGATTGTGTCTTCTCTTTCCTTTTAAAATACTAAAACAAATATAATTGTGACGGCTCTATGATAATCACTCACTTTGATGACCAGACACATTTAGGCTTTTAAACTGTTGTAAGTGAACTATTCATCTTTCTAACAACATCTTTATCAGCCAATAGTAAATATAGTTATTTACCTGATTGTTAGCATGCTGTCTGTGAACCTCTGGACAAGTGCTTTAATGAAGACAGGGTCGATGTTCCTCTTCTGCAGCTGGCTGAAAAGCATGTCCACATTTGGCATGATCTTGTGGAACAGTGCCAGGAAAAAACAGAAAGCCTCGTCTTCGAGCATCCTCACAAAGCCCCCCGCCTCTCTGACAGTCGGGGCATCAAAGTTCCCAGAGTCTCTGATGGTCTGGAAACACGTTAGGAGGTCATCCCTGTACTCGTACACAGTGTTTACAGCGCGACTGTGGAAGTTCCACCGTGTTGTAGAGGCTCTGGGGAGTCTATGCGCAACCACTTCGTCAAGCACGGTGGTTCGCTTGGGAGACCTGGAGAAGAAAGCAGAAAATCCTGCAAGGTCGGAAAAGAAAGTGCCGATCCTGGGGATGCGTGAAGTAGCCTGCTGCATGATGAGGTTCAGCTGATGTGCATAGCAGTGGACGTAGTGCGCATTTTCGTACACATCCACTATTTTACGCTGCACTCCGCCGGTGGCTCCCCTCATCACACTTGCTCCGTCGTAAGCCTGGGCAATAAGTTTGGCCTTTTGTCCATGTGAGAGTATGGTGCTGAGCCTCTCCAGCAGCGCTGTAGCGATGGTGTCGGCGGTTGCGTTCTCGATCAAAATGAACTCGAAAAAACGCTCTTGGACGTTACTTTTAGCATCGATGTAGCGTATCACAAGCACCAACTGGCAGTGGGTGGAAACGTCAGTCGTCTCGTCAGCTTGAATGGCGATAAAATCAGCACTCTTTACTTCCTCCAGGATGTAATCCTTAAGCACTGACAGCATACAGTCCAACAGCTCGTTCTGTATCGTCTTTGACGTGCCCTTAAAAACGGTAGCTGTCTTCAGGTGCTCCTCCAGCACACTGTCGAGGGAGGCAACAAAATCCACTAAGCCCCGGAAAATGCCGGGGTTGTCCGAGGAGTCAGTCTCCTCGTGCCCACGCAAGGCCAACTCAAAAGCCCCACAGAACTTCACACAATCGATAATTTTGGATAGAATGTGCCTGTTTTTATCCACCTCCTCATTGTGTTTCCTCACCGCAATCCTGTGGCCGTCATCCAGCTGCGTAGCAATGTTCACCCTTCCTAATACAGCTAGCTTTACAGAGTTGTCCATGTGTGCCCTGGTGTTCTCATGTTTCTTTACCTTCTCTGACAGGTGCTTCATATCCCTCACTCCCGGTACCTGTCCATGCTGAATCTGACCCCGTCGTTTTAAAAAGCAAGCACGGAAAGCAAAATAAAGCATCAGTGCACCCAGCTAGCCAAGCCTTCCTGGTGTACCAGCTACGGGAGAAGCCACGCATATACTGCTTCCCTTTCTCGCTAGCCTGCTGTCTGATTGAGAGGTCAGGTTGATCTGGGCCCAGCTCTTTCACCCGAACTCTCTGACAAAGTTCTCCTCTCAAACGGATCTTGGAGGAGAGATTTCACCGAGTTAGGGTTGGGTCTTGGAGGAGTAACGTTTGCGCTCGCCATTGTCGTCTAGTAAAAATGGCGCCACTGGAGCCCGGTCCTTATTTTATCAGGGGCGAGCTTGGGGCGATAAAATAATCGCCCTCCTTGGATTCGATTTAAGATCGCTGATTGGCTACATTTTATGTCATACATTCATATCTTAAATTAGCAATTGGCTTAACTGCTACGTAGACCCGCCTCCTCGGGGCACTTTCTGTATCGCCCAGAGCTGACGAGGCGTTTGACAGGCAGAGGAAAGGTTGCGAATATGATTTTTCTATCATATCTTACACATATTACTGTGTCTATTCCATATTTCAAACACACAAATATTGACATACTGATGTTTTTATTATTATTATTATTATTTTTTTTTTATTTTTTATTTTTTTTTTAAATAATTTTATTTAAGGGGGCGGCGCCCTAGCGCCCTCTATCGGCCAGCCGCCACTGATCAACATTGTTTCCACATCATTTCAATGAAATTGAAATTGACGTCTGTGCCCAGTGGGTAACAATTAATAATATTTTTGTCAAAATTACTAAGACTAGACAAATTATAAAAAAGAGTGCCAAAATTACAACTGCAATATTGACACTATTTCATATACAGTTGAAGTCAAAAGTTTACATACATTTTACATTTAGTTGACTGTACCTTTAAAACAGCTTGGAAAATTCCAGAAAATGATGTCATGGCTTTAGAAGCTTCTGATAGGCTAATTGACATAATTTGAGTCAATTGGAGGTGTACCTGTGGATGTATTTCAAGGCCTACCTTCAAACTCAGTGCCTCTTTGCTTAACTTCATGGGGAAAATCTAAATAAATCAGCCAAGACCTCAGAAATAAAATTGTAGACCTCCACAAGTCTGGTTCATCCTTGGGAGCAATTTCCAAATGCCTGAATGTACCACGTTCATCTGTACAAACAATAGTACGCAAGTATAAACACCATGGGACCACGCAGCCGTCATACCGCTCAGGAAGGAGACACGTTCTGTCTCCTAGAGATGAACGTATTTTGGTGCGAATCAATCCCAGAACAACAGCAAAGGTACAAAAGTATCTATATCCACAGTAAAAACGAGTCCTATATCGACATAACCTGAAAGGCCACTCAGCAAGGAAGAAGCCACTGCTCCAAAAACCGCCATAAAAAAGCCAGACTACGGTTTTTGCAACTGCACATGGGGACAAAGATCGTACTTTTTAGAAAAATGTCCTCTGGTCTGATGAAACAAAAATAGAACTGTTTGGGCCATAATGACCATCGTTATGTTTGGACGAAAAAGGTGGTTGCTTGCAAGCCGAAGAACACCATCCCAACAGTGAAGCACGGGGGTGGCAGCATCATGCTGTGGGGGTGTTTTGCTGCAAGAAGGACTGGTGCACTTCACAAAATAGATGGCATCATGAGGAAGGAAAATTATGTGGATATATTGAAGCAACATCTGCCCTGACCTCAATCCTTTAGAACATTTGTGGGCAGAACTGAAAAAGCATGTGAGAGCAAGGAGGCCTACAAACCTGACTCAGTTACACCAGCTCTGTCAGGAGGAATGGGCCAAAATTCACCCAACTTATTGTGGGAAGCTTGTGGAAGGCTACCCGGAATGTTTGACCCAAGTTAAACAATTTAAAGGCAATGCTACCAAATACTAATTGAGTGTATGTAAACTTCTGACCCACTGGGAATGTGATGAAATAAAAGCTGAAATAAATCATTCTCTATACTATTATTCTGACATTTCACATTCTTAAAATAAAGTGGTGATCCTAACTGACCTAAGACAGAGAATTTTTACTAGGATTAAATGTCAGGAATTGTGAAAAACTGAGTTTAAATATATTTGGCTAAGGTGTATGTAAACTTCCGACTTGAACTGTAACTAATGACAGAGCATTTTCTCCTAAACGTCCACTGGGGCGCAGAGACACCATTCAACTTCAGCTTTAAGCATGGTCTTAATTTCATTCGATGAAATTATTTAGTATTTTTTCATGTTGAGAGCTCTAAATCCGGCTGAGAATATCACAGCGAGATGAAACTACTATTGTTGCATCCACTAGATTCCCGTTTGCACTATTGCAAGCACAGCTGTACATTTCACAGGCACAGGACATCGTTCCTTTGTCTGGATAGGCCAGAAAATGTCACTCCCTATGAAAATGTGGGGTCTGAAACCTGACACTTCAAGTCAGCTCCACTGAGAGAGTGGGAGTGGAGAGCAGTGATATGGGGTTTTCTGGAACTATAAGACACGGGACCCTATGACATTCACAGAGCGCTTTGTACACCAAAACGTAAGTCGGAGCCGGGACAGAACCGCATAAAGTCCCCCATATAGGGGACTTAACATCTAAGAGGATGTCTTAGAGGTTTAACATCTAAACCTGTTATATTAAATGAAGTGCCCTTTAGTGTGAACCACATGGAAAATTCGACAAATCTCATTTTTTGCTAAAGTGCAAATGTGACATTTCCTCTGTCCTGTTTATAGGACTTTTAGGAAGATTTTAACCCACATAACCCCAACATGTTTACAAGTTTTCACCATCATTGTAAAGCCCTAGTTATTTTGTTGCTTTGACAAAGTCATTTCTGAAGATGATTTTTTATTTAATGTGATTACTGATTAATTTACGTGTCCCTCATGTTAAGGTCAACCCTGTTACGTGAACTGAACTCTCGTTTAAATATGGTGCAACTATTCCTTAAAAAAAGTTTTTCAAAAGAAACATTGAACATCTAATAGTTAAATCATAGTGTAAGAGCAGGTGAGCTGGTTCTCCTCTTTTTGGCAATTTTCTGGTGTTTTGTGGTGAAAACTGACCACAGAGCATAATACGTCAACCCTGTTAGATAGGCACTTTTTTTTTGTAAAGCTAGCATTCAATTGCCCCTCCCTGTTATACACAACACGTGTTCCCTCCCCCTGTCACAAAGGGATTTATGGCTGATTCAAGATTAAATCGTCAACCTTGTTACTATCAACCATGTTACTTTAATTGGCACTTACTATAGTATGTTTTTCTCTCTTGAGATGGGAAAACATGTTTTATGAAGTTGAACAGAACATGTACTCTTGAAGACAAAGTTAAAATTAGATTAAATAAATAGACTACCCAAATAAATAAATACATTACACTACCCAAAAGGCCTCATTCTTGGGGGGGAAGGGTGCTCTTTTTTCACTTTGAGCACCTGCCCCCCCAACTGGTAGTTGGTATAAGATAGAGTGAGTATGTGTAAAGGCACAATCTTGGATATAATTGACAAATCTACCTAGACTGACACTATTGGTTCATCCCCATGTGGAATTTGAATTCTGTTGTTGATGTTGTCGGAAGCCTTCCATACATCTGCAATGAGTACTTGTTTAACATTCACTTATGAGAATAATAACAATACATAGATCATTTATAATTGTTGAAATATTTCATAACTCATATACATAATTTGAAGTCGGGTATCAGCCATGCAGAAACTGGTGCTGTTGATGGCCGTCGCCGCTTACACATTCTGTGGGTGAAAACAGACAAACAAGAGACAGAAGTATCATCAATAGCCATGTGTGATAGATCAATTTGTAAGTCGCTCTTGATAAGAGCGTCTGCTAAATGACGAAAATGTAAATGTAATAGCTAGAACAGGTCTTGGAACATGTTTGCTTAATATAAATGGTAACATGTAAAAAACTAACTCCAAATGCATTTGTAGGTAGCTAGCTACCAGCCATGGAGGAGGGTGAAAGGATAGCAGCCCCATCTGTCAAAGTGAGAGAGTAGGCTATTCTGGATAGGGCAGGTAATTTTGTGTAGTTCCAGTCCCTAGAAGTGAGGACGGAGATAATAGTAACATAATATTCAATGCGGTCTAATTTGAGTATAATGAAGTCTGTTTCTTGTGATGTTTTCTGGCCTCAGATACAGAGAGCTGTGAAAGCCTGTCTGCAGATGAAGAGGTCCAAATGAAGAGCAGTGGTTCTCGGTCCTGGTCCTGGGGACTCAAAGAGGTGCACATTTTTGTTTTTGCCTTAGCACTACACAGCTGATTGAAATGATCAAGTCATCATCAAGCTTCAAGTGGTATTTATGTATTCATTTGTGATGCTATCCTTGATATGATCCTGCTATTGTCAAATGCTACACATGCACATGTGTGCACATGCATCTATCTATCCAATGTTATCATGATTTGTTATAAGGGATATTATACTTTAGTAATCCACAATGACCTGGTGATGTAAAAGTCTAATAATTACATTCTTCCATATTCTTACAGATACCTTGTAACTAGAGATTCCTACAGTTACTG
>JAGTTL010002084.1:0-10674 GCA_036851935.1 Coregonus suidteri | reverse complement strand
CCCCTTTTTGTCCATTGTTTTTGGATAGGAACAGAACTTATAACAGCTCCTGACCTAAATAGATCTTAGCACAACATTTTACTCAACATATCATATTCCATATTCACTATAACAAATATATTTACTACGACATTAGCAAGAACCGCCACATCCTCAGCCGGCTAATCCAGTGTGTGGAAGTTTGTGGAGTGTTTGAGTTAGCTTTGCGAGGCAAAGATGAAACTGAGGGCTCCACCAACCCTGGTAAGCACAACACTTTTAGATCAGTCAATAAATGCTTCTGGTATTGACTTATATGCTGCCCTGTCTTCATGTTGTTGCTGGACAGGTCTTTTTTTTAAATGTGTGTAGGTCACCTAAATCATCAGAAAAATTGCCCCTCCTGAGAATTTTTTCAGGAGCCGCCACTGTGATATCCCTGAATGTGCATTGGTGTATGAAGCAGGTGACCTCGGGCCTGGGTCGTCTAAAGCGTCTGGCTTCACCATCCAGTGCTCAAATTAATCATAATACATAGTAATAGAACTAATAATTTTTGTTTAGCGTATATAGCGCTTTCATGACAAAAATAGAAAGATCAAAGTGCTCGCAAAGCACAAACCTAACAAACAGGAAAAACAAATGAGAAAACTTTACCAACTCTCCTGCTACAGCTCTGTCTGAAGGGGTGTATCCTAGTTGATCCTCTCCTGTAACAGCTTTCTGAGGGGTTGTAATCCTAGTTGACCCTCTCCTGGTACAAGCGTTCTGCGGGGTTGTAATCCAGGTTGACCCTCCTCCTGTACAGCTGGTCTGAGGGGTTGTAATCTTAGTTGACGCCTCTCCTAGTACAGCTGTCTGAGGCGTTCTAATCCTAGTTGATTCCTCTCACTTTACAAGCTTTTCTGAGGGTTTGTAATCCTAGTTTGATTCCTCTCCCTGTAACAGCTGGTACTGAGGGGTTGTAATCCTAGTTGAACCCTCCTCCTGTACAGCTGTCTGAGGGGATGTAATCCTAGTTGATCCTACTCCTGTACAGCTGGCTGAGGGGTTGTAATCCTAGTTGATACCTCTTCCTTACAGCGGTCCTGAGTGGTTTGTAATCATAGTTGACACTCTCCCTGTACAGCGGTCTGATGGGATGTAATCCTAGTTGACCCTCTCTGTACATCTGTACTGGAGGGGGTGGTAAATTCCCTTCAACCACTACTACATTGTTGACAAATTTGTGATTTCTGACTTTTGTAATGTTTTTAATCTCCAATGGCCGATTGCGCACCGAGACATTTTATCTATAATTTATCCTTCATATGATAAGGATTGAAAAGGATTTGCCAGTAGATTGTTCATTATGTGGATTCATGATGATGATTGCTTGTCTAGCTAGCTAGCACACTAGCTAAGATTTAGAAAGTATTGATGTGGACATGATCAGTTGAATCAAACAGCAACATTCTAACAAGTTTTGAAACGTGATTTAATTCTGTTGGCCAATGACCTAGTGAGCCTTCTTGGACGACATTTCTACTTCTAAATCTATGGCAGCATCCAACAAGGGCTTGAACTGCTCTAGCTCCCCTGTTATAAATTCTGTTGCGCATTTTGGTGCACGTACTGTCAGTATTCTGAGTCACAGAACACTGAGCCAATCACAGCGCAACTAGAGAAGATTACCAACGCCTACGCTCTGTGCTTTCTTCGCTGGCTGCCGCTCATTCACAGAAAGCATTGAGCTAAGGCTGAAAACACCACTGCATTTTGGAGCTGCCTTACTCAAGAAGACGAGACCATGTTGGCATGCACTTTATTAACTCAAGGTAATTTTTTGTTGTTGTTTGCCATTGTTTGCAAAGTGATGTGTGACACAAATGAATACCAGGATAACATGCCCTGAATGACGGGTCGCCACGGTGCTCTTGTGACGAGTACTGAGTCTACGAAGAGGCAGGACGGCAGACAGCAGGAATTAACAAGGTCAGGTTTACTTAAACAATGACAAAGAGAAATAACAAAAGATAGAGTACACGAACACGAAGCTAAACAATCACAACACAACATCACACAGAACAGTCCAGGGCTTAAATAGGGGTGGTGATTTAGATGATTATGTGCTTGATGTGTATTTTTACATGGATTATCAGATAAAACTGTGGTTTAATCACGAAACATAGATTTATAATTAAAAATTTGTGACTGGGTCAGGAATGTAATTTGAGTCATTTCACTATGTGTGTGTTGTATTAAAGAGGGAATCTGACCTAGGGTCAGCATTTCTGATCTTACTTAGAATCCATGGTTCGCTTATTCATAGCAAGAAATGAAACTGGCTTGGGCCTTTTTGTTTTCTGTCTTACATTTAAATTACATGTTTAGTCATTTAGCAGACGATCTTATCCAGAGCGACTCAGACAAATTGGTGCGTTTACCCTATAGCCAGTGGGATAACCACTTTAACAATTTGGGGGGGGGGTGGGGGGGTGTGTGGTTAGAAGGATTACTATTATCCTATCCAGGTATTCCTTAAGAGGTGGGGTTTCAAATTTCTCCGGAAGGTTGTGCGTGATTCCGCTGTCCTGGCGTCGTGAGGGAGCTTGTTCCACCAGTGGGGTGCCAGAGCAGCGAACAGTTTTGCCTAGGGCTGTGGCGGGAACTATGCTTATTCCAGCAGAGGAAGGGGAGCCAGCAGGGCCAGAGGCGGATGAACGCAATGCCCTCGTTTGGGTGTAGGGACTGATCAGAGCCTGAAGGTACAGAGGTGCCGTTCCCCTCACTGCTCCGCATAGGCAAGCACCATGGTCTTGTAGCGGATGCGAGCTTCAACTGGAAGCCAGTGGAGTGTGCGGAGGAGGGGGGGTGACGTGAGAGAACTTGGGAAGGTTGAACACCAGACGGGCTGCGGCATTCTGGATGAGTTGTAGGGGTTTAATGGCACAGGCAGGGAGGGCAGCCAACAGCGAGTTGCAGTAGTCCAGACGGGAGAGATGACAAGTTGCCTGGATTAGGACCTGTGCCGCTTCCCTGTGTAAGGCAGGGTCGTACTCTCCGAATGTTGTAGAGCATGAACCCTGCAGGATCGGTCACCGCCTTGATGTTGGCGGAGAACGACAGGGTGTTGTCCAGGGTCACGCCTAGGCTCTTTCGCACTCTGGGAGGAGGACACAGCGGAGTTGTCAACCGTGATGGCGAGATCATGGAACGGGCAGTCCTTCCCCGGGAGGAAGAGCAGCTCCGTCTTGCCAGGGTTCAGCTTGAGGTGGTGATCCGTCATCCATACTGATATGTCTGCCAGACATGCAGAGATGCGATTCGCCACCTGGTTATCAGAAGGGGGAAAGGAGAAGATTAGTTGGTATCGTCAGCGTAGCAATGATAGGAGAGGCCATGTGAGGATATGACAGAGCCAAGTGACTTGGTGTATAGGGAGAAAAGGAGAGGGCCTAGAACTGAGCCCTGGGGGACACCAGTGGTGAGAGCACGTGGTGCGGAGACAGCTTCTCGCCACGCCACTTGGTAGGAGCGCGACCCGGTCAGGTAGGAACCGCAATCCAGGAGTGAGCCGCGCCGGAGATGCCCAGCTCGGAGAGGGTGGAGAGGAGGATCTGATGGTTCACAGTATCAAAGGCAGCAGACAGGTCTAGAAGGACAAGAGCAGAGGAGAGAGAGTTAGCTTTAGCAGTGCGGAGAGTCTCCGTGACACAGAGAAGAGCAGTCTCAGTTGAATGACCAGTCCTGAAACCTGATTGGTTTGGATCAGAAGGTCATTCTGAGAGAGATAGCAAGAGAGTTGGCTAAAGACGGCACGCTCAATAGTTTTGGAAAGAAAAGAAAGAAGGGATTACTGGTCTGTAGTTGTTGACATCAGTGGGGTTCGAGTGTGTGGTTTTTGAGAAGGGGAGCAACTCTCGCTCTCTTGAAGACGGAAGGGACATGGCCAGCGGTCAAAGGATGAGTTGATCAGCGATGGTGAGGTAGGGTGAGAAGGTCACCGGAGATGGTCTGGAGAAGGGAGGAGGGGATGGGGTCAAGCGGGCAGGTTGTTGGGCGGCCTGCAGTCACAAGTTCGCAGGATTTTATCTGGAGAGAGAGGGGAGAAAGAAGTCAAAGCTAGGGTTGGCAGGGCAGTGTGAGCAGGACCAGCAGTGTCATTAGACTTAACAAACGAGGATCGGATGTCGTCAACCTTCTTTTCAAAGTGGTTGACGAAGTCATCCACAGACGAGAGAGGAGGGGGGGGGGGGGGGGGGGAAGATTCAGGAGGGAGGAAAATGTGGCAAAGAGCTTCCTAGGGTTCGAGAGCAGATGCTTATTGGAATTTAGAGTGGTAGAAGGTGGCTTTAGCAGCAGAAAACAGATGAAGAAAATGTAGAGAGGAGGGAGTGAAAAGAATGCCAGGTCGGCAGGGAGTTTAGTTTTCTTCCATTCCCGCTCCGCTGCCCGGGAGCTCTATTGCTTTCTGTGAGCTCGCAATGAGTCATCAAGCCACGGAGCTGGAGGTGGAGGGACCGAGCCGGCCGGGAGGGATAGGGGACACAGAGAGTCAAAGGATGCAGAAAGGGAGGAGAGGAGGGTGAGGAGGCAGAATCAGGAGATTGGAGGGAGAAGGATTGAGCAGAGGGAAGAGATGATAGGATGGAAGAGGAGAGAGTAGTGGGAGAGAGGAGGGAGCGAAGGTTGCGGCGGCGCATTACCATCTGTGTAGGGGACAGAGTGAGTAGTGTGGGAGGAGGAGCGAGAGCAGAAAAGGAAAAGTCAAAGTAGTGGTCGGAGACACAGGAGGCCGGAGCTGCAGTGAGATTAGTAGAGAGCAGCATCTAGTGAAGATGAGGTCAGCGTATTGCCTGCCTTGTGAGTAGGGGGGGACGGTGAGAGGGTGAGGTCAAAAGAGGAGAGGAGTGGAAAGAAGGAGGCAGAGAGAAATGAGTCAAATGTGGACATAGGGAGGTTGAAATCCCCCAAAACTGTGAGGGGTGAGCCATCCTCAGGGAATGAACGTATCAAGGCGTCCAAGCTCATTGATGAACTCTCCAAGGGAACCTGGAGGGCGATAGATTACCAAGGATATTAAGCTTAAAAGGGGCTAGTGACTGTGACAGCATGGAATTCAAATGAGGAGATAGGACAGATGGGTTAGGGAAAAAAATTGAGAATGTCCACTTGGGAGAGATGAGGATTCCTGTACCACCACCACCACCCACTCTGACCAGATGCTCTCGGGGTATGCGAGAACACATGGTCAGAACGAGGAGAGAGCAGTAGGAAGTAGCAGTGTTTTCAGTGGTGATCCATGTTTCGGGCCACCCTGTCAGCGCCAGGAAGTCGAGGGACTGGAGGTTGTTTTTTTGCATAGGCTGGGATGAAGTCAGCTTTGTTGGCAGCAGAACGGCAGTTCCAGAGGCTGCCTGCACGACCTGGAACTCCACGTGGGTGGTGCGTGCAGGGACCACCAGGTTAGAGAGGCAGCAGCCACGCGGTGTGGTTGGTTGTTTGTTGTAGCCTGTGCAGAGAGGAGGAGAAATAAGAACAGGGATAGCAGAGGCATAGTTGACAGGCTGTAGCAAATGGGCTACAAAAATGCAGAGGAGATCGGAATGAAATGAGCTAAGCAGCTGAGAGCAGCGGAGAGAGCAGCGCCCTACCTCACCAAAACCTTCTTACTCAGAAAATAAAATTGTTTCACTGAACACCCGAACAAAAACTCTCCCAACTTCCACCTTTAGAAATCAGAATTGTTGTGAACCACAGCGGTTTAATGTTTAAAGGAATAGCTCAACCCACTTTTTCAACTATGACACCATAGCTAAATAGCAAGCTAGCATCCAATAACAATAACACACCCTTAGCACCAACCCTTGGTCCAAAAAACCACCAATAGTGTGATAACACACTAAACAGATCAAACACAGTGAAGTCTTCAAACACAGTGAAAAGAGCCGGGGTTGAACAGAGTAAACTAAAACATGAGATTTTGCAAGATAAGGGATTGATTGAGGTTTACTATGATTCTGAACTGAATGAAAGTTGAATGTACCGCCACCATAGACAAAGGGAGTTTGGGCGGAGCAATAAAAGAGCGGGAAAATGAAGAGGGGGCTATTAAGTTGAGGGAGAGGGAAGAGGGTGTGCCATTCTGCAGACTGGCATCGGCTTTGTTTAAAACTCTAATAAAGTCAATTTGATGCAACAAAAACTCTGTAAGACCTTATTTGTAATAAAGTACAGTGGTTATTTTCCACAAAAAGTGCAGGTGCGCTGGAGGTGATTAGGGTGCGATGGCTGTTGCACTCAGACCGGTGGTCAGTAGACCGGTGAATCAGAGCGCCGTGAGAAATTGGCCCACCTGGCTGACGAGAGTTCATCTGTTTTCTGCCCCTATGTGCTCCAAATTCCGGTGGTCAGTAAGAATCCGGAAAGATGGATGCCCCCTCCAGCCAGGTCTCCATTCCTCGAGCGGGACCACCAAAACACTCCGTCCCCAAACTATAGTTCCTCCGGGGGGGGGAAGTTTTTAGAGAAAAGGCCGGAATACTTTCTTGGTTTCCCGTGCCGTGGGAGGGTCGCCCTTCAGATTTAGCCCTCCGCCCCTCTCTAGTCTCGCTAAAGATAAATATTCGGAGGTGTTTGAGGGGGGGCATCCCCTTCTTAAGGAACCTGACTCCTTTTTGGCTGCGGGGTGTGTGCAAAATTTTTGTCTCGGTGAGGCCCCTTAGGGATGGGTAACCTCTCTGATGCGTCCACCTCCGGATGAAAGGACAAGAGGATTTTAGTTTTTAGAGGGGCGCGGGGGAAACCCTCTCCTTCAGTTTTCAAGGCGCGTCAGCCTAGGGTCCAGGCCAGTTCTGGGGCCCCACCTAAGAAGAGGTAGGGGGGCTAAAACAAGGACCGATAAAAGCGGAGCCGGGGAAGCTCTGTAGGCCTTGAGGGTGGGGGAACGCCATGACCTGACGGGCCATCTTCCCCCTTCCATGAACCCCCGCGGGGAGGATCCATTTCCCCAGGAAGGAATTATTTTTTGGTGGAATTAAATTTTCCCCCCCTTCCCCCAACAGGCTGTGTTCCGGAGGCGGAATAGGAAGCTGGAGTCCGACTGCTCCTCGAAAAGGAGTAGATAGGATATCGTCGAGTACACCACCACATGTCTATCGCATGCCGGAACATGTAAAGATAAAGGCGGTCACGAAGGGCTTGGCAAGGTGTAGGCATGACGCATTTTTATAGGGGCCCTGGGGTAGGCTGTGCCGTCTTACTTGTTTTACCCGGATTCGGATCAGGTTTAGAACTGTCGGTCCAAACTTGTAAGTCCCGGGCCCCCTTGTACTGTAAAGCCGACGGAACAGGGGGAAGGGGCCCCGGTACTTGGGGTGACTGGTTCACCCCCCTTATAAATGCAGGGTCTCAGTCCCCGTTTTTTTTGGAACGAAAAGAAGTGGGTAGGCAGGAGAGATAGGGTCTGAGAACCCCTGTTCAGGGTCTCCCCCCCATATTTTTTCTCCATGGCCAGACTGAAGGGGGAAATTGACATTTCCGGGGGGGGTTGCCCTCCGAGGTAAATGGGCGCCCAGGGCCTGTGAGGAGGGAACAGTAGCCTTTAATGAAAGAAGACCGGGGGTTTGCGTATCAAGGGGAATGTTGGGCGGGAGGCGGCCCCCGGACTTCCCTGACGGGGAACAAAAAAACCCCGGAAGGCAGGTTTTCCCGGGCTGGGGGGGGACCAGGCGTGACCCCTTTTGGGTGCTCCAATTGATGGTGGGTGTGTAGTCGAGCCGGCAATCCAAGACGATCCCGGGGAAAGGGGACGGTAGAAAGAAGTCCCCGGTGCTCCCGGGAGGTGGGAATGGTGAGGGTAGAGTGAGTGCATAAAGGTGCCCCGTCCCGGGGTTTTTTTTGTCCTTTAGGTGCTGTGTGGAGCTGGCAGTGGGACAGTGGGCAACCCCATTCAGAGACCACTCCCTATCTATAAGGGTTCCCCCCTTTACCCGAATTATAGCAGTAAAATGGAAGGAAGGGAAAAAACCCGCACCGTTTATGGGATCTAACAAGGGTTGGGATAGGGCTGACAAAAACTCACGAGTGCGACGGGAGTATACCCCTAATAGGGAACCAGGGGGACTGGGGTCCCTGGGTGTAGGGGGTGCTGCCACCCCCATGGATAGGCGCGGAAGCAGGGGCTTTTCCCTGCTCAAGGGGGGCGTCGAGGCCTGGAGGGGGGTTTGGGGCGTTTTCCTCTTAAAAAGTCGTCAAAAGGTGGACGTGGTGATGAGGTTTCAAGGTCCATCTTTCGTCCCGACATGAAGTTCGCTTTATGTCCCCCCGTAAACTCCCGAAGGCCAGTGAGAGCACCTATTCGCCGGAAACCCGCAACGTGCGAAAGCTCAGAGCGTGCTAGGGCCGGGGCCCCCCCCCCTGTTTTTAGATTTAAAGGGGAAGCTCACCCCCGTCCCCTTTCCCTCCCGGGGATGATCAAAAACCGCCCGACAGCGAGGAAGGGGGGGTAGGGGGGTCATGCCACTTTCCCTTCCCCGACGCCCTGGCCCCAACCCCGCCTTTTTAAGTAGTGAAAACACCCCGGTTTCCCGGCTTGGTCGAGGATATGCCCAGGTGACGCCCAGATAAGGAAACCCGGGCGGAAGCCTAATTAATCGTTTTTCCGTAAAACGTCGGTAGGTCGAGGGTTCCCCCAGAAATGGGGATAAAAACGGAAACAGGGGATTGTGGGCACTCGCCGCTCCCGAGGGGGAACCGGGGCGCTGGGATTTTGCAGAGTTTGGGCCCTTTCCGCATGGCTATTTAATGGGAAACGTGCTTGGGGGTGGTTGTGAAACTGGGAAACTCCCGCTCATCCTTTTTGTTGGTGGTGTTCTTTGAACGACTGAGTATATGAAAAAAGGCAGGACGATACACATTCTAACAAGGGCGGTTTTTTACAAAGAAAAGAAATAACAAAAAAGTAAACGAACATGCTAAAAAAAATCACACACAACATATAAGAACAGACCCGGGTAAATGGGGTGGGATGGTGAGAGGGCAGGTGCGTGGAGGGGATTTGGGTGACACTTTTAATTTTCAAATTTTTTACTTTCAGCCTTATTCAAATGTATTAAAAAAGATGTTTTCCCCATCAATCTACACACAATACCCCCAAAGCAAAACAAAAAAATTTTTTTTTGAAATTTTTTTGTATTTAGACCCTTTATCGTATTTGCTCAATCTTTCAAAAGGATTTCAGCTTTTATTTATTGGGATGACGCTACAAACTTGGCCCCGATTTGGGATTTTTCCCCCTTTTCTTGTAGATCCTCTAAACTCGTCAGGGTTTGGGTGGGGGGCGTTGCTGACAGCATTTTCAGGCTCTCCCGGATGTTTTCGGGTTCAAGCCGGCTTGGGGGTGGGACTCAAGGGAAATTCAAGACTTGTCCCGAAGCCACACCGCGTTTTCTTGGCGTGTGCTTAGGGTTTGCCCGTTGGAAGGTGAACCCTTCACCCAGTCTGAGGTCTGAGCACTCTGGAGCAGGATTTCACAAGGATTTACGTACTTTGCCCCGTTCATCTTTCCTCTATCCCCACTAGTATCTTGTCCCTGCAGCTGAAAAACATCCCCACAGCAAAGATGCGCCACCACCATCCTTCACGTAGGGTGGGCCAGGTTTCCCCCAGAAGTGATGCTTGGCATTCAGGCCAAAGAGTTCAATATTGGTTTCTTCAGACCAGAGAATCTTTTTTCTAATGGTCTGAGAGTCCTTAGGTGCCTTTTGGGAAAATCCAAGCGTGCTGTCATGTGCCTTTTATGAGGAGTGGCTGACGTCTGGCCACTCTACCAAAAAAGCCTGATTCTGGAGAAGGGCCCAGTCACCTCCCGACCAAGCCCATCTCCCTGATTGCTTAGTTTGGCCGGGCGGCCAGCTCTAGGAAAGGGGCTTGTGGTTCCAATCTTCTTCCATTTAAGAATCAGGAGGCCACTGTGGTCTTGGGGAACTTCAATGCTGCAGAACCTTTTGGTACCTTTCCCAGATCGTGCTCGAACACAATCCTGTCTCGGAGCTTACTGACAATTCCTTCCCCTCATGGTTGGTTTTGCTCTGACATACACAAATCACCACAGGTGGATTCCAATCAAGTGTAGAAAATCTCAAGGATGATCAATGGAAACGGATGCACCTGAGCTTAATTTTGAGTCTCATAACAAAGGGTCTGAATACTATGTAAATAAGATTTTCTGTATTTTATTGTAATAAATGTGCAAACATTTCTAAAAACCTGTTGTCGCTTTGCATTATGGGGTATTGTGTGTGTCTGATGAGGAATTACATTAATTTAATCAATGTTTTAGAACAAGGCTGTAATGTAACATCATGTGGAAAAAGTCAAGGGTATGAATCTTTTCTGAATGCCCTGTAAATACCAAAAACTTCCAAGTTACTACAGTGCAATATAAAGTGGGAAAATTTCACAATTAAGACACAACTCAGAGTGAAGTTATTTAATAAAAAATCAAGCAGTAATCTTTGTAGCTCAAAACCCTTCAGATTTAGAGAGTTTGTAGAAAAACGTTTCAGGATCCGCCCCGGTCCACAAACACTGCTCTAGCTCAGACCCTGTTAAACCACAGGCTAAGGTTTGGTTCAGCAGATGCCGAAAAATAACAAATTTAAAGTACCAAAAACACAATGTTTTAAAAAGGGGGGGGAAACACAAAAACAG
>JAGTTL010002083.1:0-5000 GCA_036851935.1 Coregonus suidteri | reverse complement strand
CAACTGCTTGACTGCAAGGCACTACAGAGAGTGGTGCGTACAGCCCAGTATATCACTGGGGCCAGAGCTCCCTGCCATCCAGGACCTCTATACCAGGCGGTGTCAGAGGAAGGCCCTCAAAATCCCTGCTAAATAGTTAACCAAATATCTACCCGGACTATCTGCATTTTCCCTTTTTGCACTAACTCTTGACTCATCACGTACGCTACTGCTACTGTTTATTATCTATCCTGTTGCCTAGTCACTTTATCCATATCTACATTATATGTACATACAATAACTACCTCCATTACCTCGTACCCCTGCACATCAACTGTGTATAGCTAGCCAATTTATCGTTACTCATTGTGGATTTATTATTATTCCTTGTGTTATTATTTTGCTATTATTTTTCTATGTTTCTTCCTGCGTTTGGTGGGAGGGGCCTGTAAGTAAGCATTCTACTGTTAGTCTTTACCTGTTGTTTACCAAGCATGTGACAAATAACATTTTATTTCATTTGTGCGTTATCAAGGTAAATATAGCAGTTAGCCATTAGTGGCTAGCCCACCTGTGTGTTATCCAGGTAAAGATAGCAGTTAGCCATTAGTGGCTAGCCCACCTGTGTGTTACCCAGGTAAAGATAGCAGTTAGCCATTAGTGGCTAGCCCACCTGTGTGTTATCCAGGTAAAGATAGCAGTTAGCCATTAGTGGCTAGCCCACCTGTGTGTTATCCAGGTAAAGATAGCAGTTAGCCATTAGTGGCTAGCCCACCTGTGTGTTATCCAGGTAAAGATAGCAGTTAGCCATTAGTGGCTAGCCCACCTGTGTGTTATCCAGGTAAAGTTAGCGTTTAGTGGTTAGCGGCTAGCCCAGTACCTGTGTGCGTTGCCGTGGCTGCCAGGCCTCTTCCAGAGCGTAGCTAACGAAGGGTCCACTGCAGACACAGCACTCCAGCATGACCGGGTTAGCCAGCAGGGGATTGGCTCTCACCCCCCAAGGAACGCCCCCAAGGTGCACCTCGGACTCCGCCTCCTTCTGCTTGGCATCGCCGTGGTGACGGCTCAACGTCTTCCACTTCCTGACCTGCAGGACCGAGACAAAACACAAAACAAATCTTTACTTCATACTTTACTATTTAAAACATACTTTGTAAACCTCTCAATGCATCTCAATGTTAATATGATGCCTCCCAAATGGCACCCTCTTCCCTATATAGTGCACTACCCTAAAGGCCCTGGTCAAAAGTAGTGCACTATATAGTGAATAGGGTGCCATTTTGCAGATTTTATTTATTTATATAGAAACAGTAAGATGGAAGCAAGCGACAGGACTGCTATCAGATGTAAAGATAATATGATCCAGAATGATCCCTTGATAAGGTTAATCAGGATCTTGTTCGTTAGTGCACAACGTAGCAAAATGTTTTGTGACAAAAATGAGAGTTTCTTATGGAACAAGTTTAGGGAGACCCTCCCTGTTTCGATCTGTTTTCTTCCGTTTGCTGCCTAGTGAATACAACCTAGGGTCATGTAGAAGGTTAGGGGTCATGGTTAGTGACATGACAGAACATACACTGGGCACATTCCATCACAACTAATCACACACACAACATCCACACACATTACATTAGATAGGTCCGGGGTCAATATATTATAGTTACATAACCTAGTAGATATTTGCATTTGATAACAGTGTGTACAGTGGCTTGCGAAAGTATTCACCCCCCTTGGCATTTTTCCTATTTTGTTGCCTTACAACCTGGAATTAAAATAGATTTTTTTGGGGGTTTGTATCATTCATTTACACAACATGCCTACCACTTTGAAAATGCAAAATATTATTTATTGTGAAACAAACAAGAATGTCACGATCGTCAGGGAGAGACCAAGGCGCAGCGTTGAATGCGTACATATTTATTAATAGAATGATCACACGATCAAAACAACGGACGATAACGTGATGTCTACGGTTTAACACAAACCGAACAAGAACAAGAAACCACAAACACAAAGTGAAAGACAGACAGTTAAATATGGCTCCCAATCAGAGACAACCAGCTGACACTCGTTGCTCTGATTGGGAGTCACTCAGGCCAACATAGAAATACAAACATAGAATTACACACCCTGGCTCAACCCATAACAGTGTCCCCAGAGCCAGGGCGTGACAAAGAAAACTTGAGCTGCAAGTCTTATAATATATATTACTGCCCTTCATAAAACCAGACTGGAATCAGATACAGTGGCTTGCGAAAGTATTCACCCCCCTTGGCATTTTCCTATTTTGTTGACTTACAACCCGGAATTAAAATGGATTTTTGGGGGTTTGTATCATTTCATTTACACAACATGCCTACCACTTTGAAAAACAAACAAGAAATAAGACAAAAAAAACAGAAAACTTGAGCGTGCCATAACTATTCACCCCCCACAAAGTCAATACTTTGCAGAGCCACCTTTTGCAGCAATTACAGCTGCAAGTCTCTTGGGGTATGTCTCTATAAGATTGGCACATCTAGCCACTTGGATTTTTGCCCATTTCTTCAAGGCAAAAACTGCTCCAGCTCCTTCAAGTTGGATGGGTTCCGTGGTGTACAGCAATCTTTAATTCATACCACAGATTCTCAATTGGATTGAGGTCCGGGCTTTGACTAGGCCATTCCAAGACATGTACAGTGGGGAAAAAAAGTATTTAGTCAGCCACCAATTGTTGCATGTTCTCCCACTTAAAAAGATGAGAGAGACTGTAATTTTCATCATAGGTACACGTCAACTATGACAGACAAAATGATAAAAAAAATCCAGAAAATCACATTGTAGGATTTTAATGAATTTATTTGCAAATTATGGTGGAAAAAATAAGTATTTGGTCAATAACAAAAGTTTCTCAATACTTTGTTATTATAACCCTTGTTGGCAATGACACAGGTCAAACGTTTTCTGTAAGTCTTCACAAGGTTTTCACACACTGTTGCTGGTATTTGGCCCATTCCCTCCATGCAGATCTCCTCTAGAGCAGTGATGTTTTGGGGCTGTCGCTGGGCAACACAGACTTTCAACTCCCTCTAAAGATTTTCTATGGGGTTGAGATCTGGAGACTGGCTAGGCCACTCCAGGACCTTGAAAATGCGTCTTAAGAAGCCACTCCTTCGTTGCCCGGGCGGTGTGGTTTGGGATCATTGTCCATTGCTGAAAGACCCAGCCACACGTTTCATCTTCAATGCCCTTGCTGATGGAAGGAGGTTTTCACTCAAAATCTCACGATACATGGCCCATTCATTCTTTCTTTACACGGATCAGTCGTCCGGTCCCTTTGCAGAAAAAACAGCCCCAAAGCATGATGTTCCACCCCCATGCTTCACAGTAGGTATGGTGTTCTTTGGATGCAACTCAGGCATTCTTTGTCCTCCAAACACGACGAGTTGAGTTTTTACCAAAAAAGTTATATTTTCGGTTTTCATTATGACCATATGGACAATTCTCCCAATCCTCTTCGGATCATCAAATGCACTCTAGCAAACTTCAGACGGGCCTGGACATGTACTGCTTAAGCAGGGGGAAACGTCTGGGCACTGCAGGATTTGAGTCCCTGGCGGCGTATTGTTTAGTGTGTTATGATGGTAGGCTTTGTTACTTGGGCCCAGCTCTCTGCAGGTCATTCACTAGGTCCCCCGTGTGGTTCTGGGATTTTTTGCTCACCGTTCTTGTGATCATTTTGACCCCCACGGGGTGAGATCTTGCGTGGAGCCCCAGATCGAGGGAGATTATCAGTGGTCTTGTATGTCTTCCATTTCCTAATAATTGCTCCCACAGTTGATTTATTCAAACCAAGCTGCTTACCTATTGCAGATCAGTCTTCCCAGCCTGGTGCAGGTCTACAATTTTGTTTTGGTGTCCTTGACAGCTCTTTGGTCTTGGCCATAGTGGAGTTTGGAGTGTGACTGTTTGAGGTTGTGGACAGGTGTCTTTATATACTGATAACAAGTTCAAACAGGTGCCATTAATACAGGTAACGAGTGGAGGACAGAGGAGCCTCTTAAATAAGAAGTTTTACAGGTCTGTGAGAGCCCCAGAAATCTTGCTTGTTTGTAGGTGACCAAAATATTTACTTCACACCATAATTTTGCAAATAATTCAACAAAATCCTACAATGTGATTTTCCTGAATGTTGTTTTTTCTCAATTTGTCTGTCATAGTTGACATGTACCTATTATGAAAAAATTACAGGCCTCTCTCATCTTTTTAAAGTGGGAGAACTTGCACAATTGGTGGCTGACTACATCCTTTTTTTCCCCACTTTAAATTTTTCCCCTAAACCACTCAAGTTTTGCTTTAGCAATATTCTTAGGGTCATTGTCCCCTGAAAGGGTGAACCTCCGTTCCCAGTTCTCAAATCTCTGGAAAGACTGAAACAGGTTTCCCCTCAAGCAGCTCTCTGTACTTAGCGCCATCTACCCATTCCTTCAATTCCTGACCATTCCGCAGTTCACTGCCGATGAGAGTTTTTGGGTTTGCCCCAGGGCATAGCGTTTTCCTTGATGGCCAAAAAGCTCAATTTTAGTCTAATCTGACCAGATTTCCTTCTTACAATGTTTGGGAGTCTTTCCCCCATTCCTTTTGGCGAAACACCAAACGTGTTTGCTTTTTTTTTCTTTAAGCAATGGCTTTTTTTTGGCCCTCTTCCCTAAAGCCCAGTTTGTGGAGTGTACGGCCTTAAAGTGGTCCTAAAGGACAGATACTCCAATCTCTGCTGTGGAGCTTTGCAGCTTTTTCAGGGTTATCTTTGGTCTCTGTGCCCTGATTAATGCCCTCCCTTTCCGGTCCGTGAGTTTGTTGTGGGCGGGCCCTCTCTTGGCAGGTTTGTGTGGTGCCATATTCTTTCCATTTTTTAATAATGGATTTATGGTGCTCCGTGGGATTGTTCAAAGTTTCGATTATGTTTTATAACCCAAACCCTGATCTGTACTTTTCCCCAAAAATTTTTCCCCGAACCCGTTTTGGAGAGCCCCTGGGTTCTT
>JAGTTL010002082.1:0-10697 GCA_036851935.1 Coregonus suidteri | reverse complement strand
TTTAAAAAGGGTTTGTGGAGGGTATCCAGCATGACAATGACCCAAAACACACGGCCAAGGCAACAAAGGAGTGGCTCAAGAAGAAGCACATTAAGGTCCTGGAGTGGCCTAGGCCAGTCTCCAGGCCTTAATCCCATAGAAAATCTGTGGATGTAGCTGAAGGTTCGAGTTGCCAAACACCAGCACGCTCAAAAGGAACCTTAATGACTGTGAGAGATCTGCAAAGAGGGGAGTGGAATCAACAATCCATACTGAGATGTGTGCAAAACTGGTGAGGCCACAATACCAAGACACGTCTGACGCTCTGTGATTTGCCACCAAGGGTTTTGACACCAAGTTACCAAACTAATGTTTTTTTGCAGAGGGGTCAAATAATTATTTTCCCTCATTAAATTTCAAATACAATTTATAAAAAATGGGTCCATGTGTTCTTTCTGGATTGTTTGTGTTATTCTGTCTCTCACTGTTCAAATATACCTACCATTACACTTATAGACTGATCATTTCTTGGTAAGAGGGCACAACGTACCACAATATCAGCAGGGAATCAAATACTTTTTTCCCTCACTGTACAGTTATCTGCCAAAATGAAGGAAACACCAACATAAAGTGTCTTAAAAGGCTTCAATGCTCCTTGGCATAGATTTTATAAGTGGACCTAAACCATGCCAGGAAACCATCACATACACTTTGTATCCCTTGTTTACTCAAGTGTTTCCTGCCTACAGTCAGGAGGGCTGCAGTTTGGGCAGCATGCCCAATTATAGGCTAGAGCTAGCAGTAGCGGTACGTGGGCAAAATCACTGGGGAAGCCACAAAAAAATAGCCATATTACAACCTGTGTGTTCTGATAATTACGTTGTTTTCTCTATAACCTGTTAGTTCATATTCCTTGCGAACGTGATATACAGTGGGGAGAACAAGTATTTGATTACACCTGAGTATGGGAGGCCGCTGAGTGTACCTATGATAAAAATGACAGCAGGACTCTACATGCTTTGTAAGTAGGAAAACCTGCAAAATCGGCAGTGTATATCAAATACTTGTTCTCCCCACTGTATAGGTCTAAAGGCCGAGACAATAAGAAGACAGTGGCAGAATAAATTCAACCTTTGTTTCATCACAAAACCGGAGAGCAACCTCTGTCGGGTGAAGTCCACAAAGCATATTGCATGTAACAAACAGTTACATGACCTACAGCATAGTCAAGCAAATTAATGTTTCCGACATCTTCGGACCACTAAACAACTATTGATTTAGAACCATGGAGACTTACCGCAAGTCGCAAAGAAAACAGGAGCTGCCTCCACTATTCAACATTTCAACATAATCAAATCACCTATGCTTAGTCTAATACAGTGACAACTAAAAGATACCAAAAAACAATTTAGTCCCAATCAACTGTAAGCTAAATATGATGCGTGGCTGTCCATGGTTCTGATTTCTGTGTGTATGCGTGCATGTGCGTTCTTGCAAGTAGAAAAAACATGTTGACTCACCTTACTTGTAGAGAATCGCCAATGCCATCCTCCTCTCTTTCATGTTGATGAAACGGCCTATCACTCTGTCATACAGTACACACTTTTATTTTTTGTTGTCCTCTGCTACCTGGTCAAAATGCTTGCTTGCTAGCCTAACTTCCTTTCATGGGCAACCTTAGCTAGTTAACATTAGCCTTCTACATCTAGCTACATATTGAACTTCCATCCTCTCAGGCCAGGTGCACAATGTATGAATTAATGGTTGGGTCAGAATCTCTGTTATAATCATGTCGTCCCCACAGTGACCGTACGTACATACCCCAACCAGAAGCCATGGATTACAGGAAACATCCGCACCAAGTGAGCTAAAAACGGGTAGAGCTGCCGCTTTCAAGGAACGGGGACTCTAACCCGGACGCTTATAGAAATCCCCGCTATGCCCTCCGACGAACCATCAAACAGGCAAAGAGTCAATACAGGACTAAGATTTGAATCGTACTACACTGTCTCTGACGCTCGTCGGATGTGGCAGGGCTTGAAAAAACTATTACAGACTACAAAGGGAAGCACAGCCGTGAAAAAAAGGGGCTTGCCCCAGTGACACAAGCCTACCAGACGAGCTAAACCACTTCTATGCTCGCTTCGAGGCAAGCAACACTGAAGCATGCATGAGAGCACCAGCTGTTCCGGATGACTATGTGATCACGCTCTCAGTAGCCGATGTGAGTAAAGGACTTTTAAGCAGGTCATACATTCACAAGGTAAAGCCGCAGGGCCAGACCCGGATTACCAGGACGTGTACTCCGAGCATGTGCTGACCAACTGGCAAGTGTCTTCACTGACATTTTCAACATGTCCCTGACTGAGTCTGTAATACCAACATTTTTCAAGCAGACCCACCATAGTCCCCGTGCCCAAGGACTCCTAAGATAACCTGCCTAAAGACTACCGACCCATAGCACTGACGTCTTGTAGCCATGAAGTGCTTTTGAAAGGCTGGTCATGGCTTCACATCAACAGCATTATCCCCAGAAACTGACATCCCACTAGACCCACTCCAATTTGCATACCCGCCCCAAACAGATCCACAGATGATGCAATCTCTATTGCACTCCACACTGGACCTTTCCCACCTGGACAAGAGGAACACCTACGTGAAGAATGCATTCATTGACTACAGCTCAGCATTCAACACCATAGTGCCCTCGGAAGCTCATCACTAAGCTAAGGATCCTGGGACTAAACACACCTCCCTCTGCACAAACTGGATCCTGGACTTCCTGACGGGCCGCCCCCAGGTGGTAAGGGTAGGTAACAACACATCTGCCCCACACTGATCCTCAACACGGGGCCGCCTCAGGGGTGCGTGCTCAGTCCCCTCCTGTACTCTCTGTTCACATCCATGACTGCATGGCCAGGCACGACTCCAACACCATGCATTAAGTTTGCCGACGACACAACAGTGGTAGGCCTGATCACCGACAAACGATGGGACAGCCTATAGGGAGGAGGTCAGAGAACTGGCCGTAGTGGGTGCCAGGACAAACAACCTCTCCCTCAACGTGACCAAGACAAAGGAGAGGATGATTGCTGGACTACAGGAAAAAAAAAGAGGACTGAGCACGCCCCCATTCTCATCGACGGGGCTGTAGTGGAACAGGTTGAGAGCTTCAAGTTCCTTGGTGTCCACATCACCAACGATCTATCATGGTCCAAACACACCAAGACAGTCGTGAAGAGGGCACGAACAAAGCCTATTGCCCTACCCTCAAGGAGACTGAAAAAGATTTGGCATGGGTCCTCAGATCCTCAAAAAATCTATATACAGCTGCACCATCGAGAGCATCCTGACTGGTTGCATCACCGCCTGGTTTATGGCAAACTGCTTGGCCTCCGACCCGCAGGCACTACAGAGGGTAGTGCGTACGGCCCAGTACATCAATGGGGCCAAGCTTCCTGCCATCCAGGACCTCTTATACCAGGCGGTGTCAGAGGAAGGCCCTCAAAATTGTCAAAAAGACTCCAGCCACCTCCAGTAGTCATAGACTGTTCTCTCTGCTACTGGCACGGCAAGCGGTACCGAGTTAGTGGAGTGCCAAGTCTAGGTCCAAAAGACTTCTCAACAGCTTCTACCCCCCAAGCCATAAGACTTCCTGAACAGCTAATCATGGCTACCCGGACTATTTGCACTGACTGCCCCACCCCCTGCATCCTTTTTTTTACGCTGCTGCTACTCTGTTTAATTATTTCATGCATAGTCACTTTTAACTACTACCCCACATGTACATATTACCTCAACTACCTCAAACTAGCCGGCGGTGCCCCCCGCACATTGACTCTGCAACGGTACCCCCCTGTATATATAGCCTCCCTACTGTTATTTTATTTTTACTTCTGCTCTTTTTTTTCTCAACACTTTTTTTGTTGTTGTTTTATTTTTATATTAGCTCACAGTTTAGCTCAGTGCTGATTGGCTATTATTTTATACTTTTTTTTTAACCAAGGAAGGCCAAATGCTCCCTGGATCCACTTGCATTCAATACTATGGGCGGCAACAATGTCATACTCTTTTAGACCAGACAGAATCAGATAGATGGCCTACACATACAGAGACAGAGGGGCGCTGTTTCGCTAGATCGATGCTTTCTCTGGTGAGATACATTCAGCCTCTTGCTAATTGAAAGAACATTATGAAACACAGAGCAATGATAGATTAATTAATGTATGTTTTTATCTTTTTTTCTTGGTCAATTATTAGGGGAAGCCTGGCTTCCCTTGGCATCCATGAATACACGCTACTGACAGCTTGTTGCATTGTGGCCATAGACATATAATCCATAGAAGAGTTTGGTAACCTCTTACACTGGCAATTTGACTGTTAAACTCATGGGTACACTAGCAATGGATTATATTTATATGGTTGGTTGCGGCTGTGGGTTTGCCTTTTGCAGATTTCAAAACACAATCGCGGTAAAACATACAGTTTGGAAAGCAACTGCTTACTGCTGAAAAGAAAACGAATATGTCTGTAGAATCAATAGAAAAAACATTTTCTCAACAACTCCCAATTTGTAGCTAACAGCAGCACTGTTTTTCAAAGTAGCTCATCTTGAGAGAGACTATTGCCACGAAGAGCGCATCGGCCATGATCGTGAGTAGCCTATGGCTTCATCTTCATCATTAGGTGAGTCAGTGTGCCACTATACATTTTATTTAGTAGCCTACTGTAGCCTATGATATATATATTTTATATATTTGCCTCCTAATATTGTACAATCTATGTGCCACTTTATTGGCCTGGGCTATTGTTTGTTTGAATGCAAGACCAGATTGATCTCAGTTTGTCAATGTCAGAGTAGCCACTCATTTAGATCATTTGTGTAGTATTACAAAATATTCAACTAATGTCTTCTGTCATGTAAATGACGAATTGCATGAAATGCATTTTCAAAAGGAATACTTTTTTTTCGGACCCTGCTAAAAGAAAATCCCAATTTGTGGAAATCCTAAAAACGTCACTGCTCAATTGTAGCCTATGCCACATCACAAATGTTATTATGGCTTTATTATAAAGTCCTCTGTAGCTCAATTGGTAGAGCATGGCGCTTGTAACGCCAGGGTAGTGGGTTCGATCCCCGGGACCACCCATACGTAAAAATGTATGCACACATGACTGTAAGTCGCTTTGGATAAAAGCGTCTGCTAAATGGCATATTATTATATTATAATAATTTTTCTTCAACAGGAAATTTACCACGCATCGAATTGCATCTTGGCTAGCCCAATAACAAGGCTTAGCCTACAGTCAGCAATGCCCTGCAAATCTGTCAGTGAAGACAAAACAGGCCTTTCACAATATTTCAAATACAGTCACGGGAAAACGGGCGGACAGACCATCTGGCATTTCGGGGAAATGCCAGATGGGCTGGTCAATGTTTTGCCTAGTGGGCCTGTCTAACTTGTGTTTTGTTTACACCAAATTATAATTATCTGGCTAATAATGGGGGCGTCAAGTGCAAAAAATGGTCCCAGTCCGCCCCTGCAGGAAAACACAGACTGGAAAGCAAATGGCTCCTGCTGAAAAGAAGACTAATCTGTCTGCTGTAGGCTACTAAAATATTTGATCAACTTCCAAATAGGCCTATTTGGAACATTGTTTTACAAAGTAAAATAAGATAGAGATTATTATGGGATTATAATGATGACAGAACTATGTTTGTTTGTATTTTGAATTTCGTGGTCGCACATTGACATTCCTGGTTGCAAATGTTTAATTTAATTTCGCAAGCTTGTATCATGATGTGTGAAAGATTTAACAACGGTCGCAAACTTGTAACTTGACATTTTGAATACATTTCAATAAGATTTGCAAGCATAATTTTTTTTTTCAGAATATGAATTACAAGTCCATTTTTTACAACAACTATGAATAAAATTCCTGGCTTTGAATCAAAAATACACTTGCAGATTTCCTGCGCACGCTCTGAGTTCTGTCACTGTTGTCACTGTTGACTGTACCCAACCACACCACACAAAAATATTACCAAATAAAAACCCAAGAGATTCGTAAACTTGTAGAAAGATTTTTACGTTTGTAGAGAGAGATTAGCAAGTACATTTTCGATTTGAGCAGCTCTGGGGGCAGGACCTTTTACTCCTTTTACCAATCAGTTCCCTCTGCCAAAACCACAGCTGCCTAACCATTGGCTGGATTGTACCATCAATAAAATCTCAGGAAGTAGTTACCCACATGAGCAACAGAGGGTGAGGTAAATAAAACCAAAACAATCTACTTGAAGGTGATCGTCTCTTATCTGTGTATGTCGATGTTCTTTTGTGAAAAGGTTAGTCCCATGTTTCATGAGCTGAAATAAAAGATCCCAGAAATTTTCCATACGCACAAAAAGCTTATTTCGCTCAAAAAATGGGTGCTGAGGAGTATTTCTGTCTGTAATAAAGCCCTTTTGTGGGGGAAAAACTAATTCTGATTGTCTGGGCCTGGCTCCCAAGTGTGAGGGCCTATGCACTCCCAGGCCCACCCATGGCTGCGCCCCTGCTCAGTCATGTGAAATCCATAGATTAGGGCCTAATGAATTTATTTCAGCTGACTGATTTCCTTCTATGAACTGTAACTCAGTCAAGTATTTTTAATTGTTGCATGTTGCGTTTATATTTTTGTTCAGTATATATACAGTGAGGGAAAAAAGTATTTGATCCCCTGCTGATTTTGTACGTTTGCCCACTGACAAACAGAAATTATCAGTCTATAATTTGAATGGGTAGGTTTATTGATTTGAGAACAGTGAGAGACAGAATACCAACAGAAAAAAAAAAAATCCAGAAAAAACGCATGTCAAAAAAATGTTATAAATTTGATTTGCATTTTAATGAGGGAAATAAGTATTTGACCCCCTCTCAATCAGAAAGATTTCTGGCTCCCAGGTGTATTTTATCATACAGGTAACGAGCTGAGATTAGGAGCACACTCTTAAAGGGTGTGCTCCTAATCTCCAGTTTGTTACCTGTATAAAAGACACCTGTCCACAGAAGCGATCAATCAATCAGATTCCAAACTCTCTGCACTATGGTCAGAAGACCAAGAGAAAGACTCTCCAAGGATGTCATGGACAAGAATTTTAGACTCTACACACAAGGCTGGAAAAAGAATGGGCTACAGTAAGACCATCGCCAAGCGTGAGCTTGGGGTGAGAAGGTGACAAAGAACAGTTTGGTGGTGATATATTCAGCAAATGGATGAGAAACACAAAGGCAATAAAACTGTCAATCAAGTCCCTTTTGCCTGGGGGGGTCTCCATGCAAGATCTCACCTCGGTGGAGAGTTGTCAATGATTATGAGAACTGGTGAGGAATCAGCCCAGAACTACACGGGAGGATACTTGTCAATGATCTCAAGGCAGCTGGGACCATAGTCACCAAGAAAACAACTGGTAACACACTACGCCGTGAAGGACTGAAATCCTGCAGCGCCCCGCAAGGTCCCCCTGCTCAAGAAAGCACATATACAGGCCCGTCTGA
This sequence comes from Coregonus suidteri, assembly GCA_036851935.1. Classification (NCBI taxonomy): domain Eukaryota; kingdom Metazoa; phylum Chordata; class Actinopteri; order Salmoniformes; family Salmonidae; genus Coregonus; species Coregonus suidteri. The sequence goes on along the minus strand of JAGTTL010002082.1, from coordinate 3,180 downwards.
AGTTTCCCAATGAACATCTGAATGATTCAGAAGGAGAAACCTGGGTGAAAGTGTTGTGGTCAGATGAGACCAAAATCGCCGCTCTTGGCATCAACTCAACTCTACGTCCGTGTTTGGAGGAGGAGGAATGCTGCCTATGACCCAAGAACGACAAAACCATCCCCACCCGTCAAACATGGAGGTGGAAACATTATTGCCTTTGCGGGGGGGTTCTGCTACACAGTGGGAACAAAGGAGCAACTTCACTTCACCAACCATCAAAGGGACGATGGACAGGGCCACTGTACCGTCAAAAATCTTGGGTGTGAGAACCTCCTTTCCCTCAGCCAGGGCATGTGAAAATGGGTCGTGGGATGGGTATAGGTCCAGCAATGACAATGTTTTTGCAGAGGGGCGTCAAATACTTTATTTTCCCTCATTAAAAAATGCAAATCAATTTTGTATAACATTTTTGGACATGCGTTTTTTTCTGAATTTTTGTTGTTGTTATCTCTGTCTCTCACTGTTCAAATAAACATACCATTAAAATTATAGACTGATCAGGTCTTTGTCAGTGGGCAAATGTACAAAATCAGCAGGGGATCAAATACTTTTTTTTTTTTTTTTTTACCTCACTGTATATACACTACCATTCAAAATTTTGGGGTCACTTAGAAATGTCCTTGTTTTTTTTTTTTTTAGAAAAAAAAGCAAATTTTTTGGTGGAATATCTACATAGGCGTACAGAGGCCCATTATCAGGCAACCATCAGTCCTGTGTTCCAATGGCACGTTGTGTTTGCTAATCCAAGTTTATCATTTTAAAAGGCTAATTGATCATTAGAAAACCCTTTTTCAATTATGTTTTAGCACAGGCTGAAAACCTGAAATATGTTGTGCTGATTAAAGGAAGCAATAAAAACATGGCCTTCTTGAGACTAGTTGAGTATCTGGAGCATCATAAATTGTGGTTTCTGATTATAGGCTTAAAATGGCCAGAAAACAAATAACTTTGCTTCTGAAACTCATCAATCTATTCTTTCTTCTTAGAAATGAAGGCTATTCCATGCCAGAAATGTGCCAAGAAACGGAAGATCTCGTACAACGCTGTGTACTACTCCCTTCACAGACACAGCGCAAACTGTTCCTCTAACCAGAATAGAAAGAGGAGTGGGAGGCCCCGGTGCACAGACTGAGCAAGAGGACAAATACATATAGAGTGTCTAGTTTGAGAAACAGACGCCTTACAGGTCCTCAACTGGCAGCTTCATTAAATAGTACCCGCAAATCCAAAACACCAGTCTCCAACGTCAACAGAGTGAAGAGGCGACTCCAGGATGCTGACCTTCTAGGGCAGATTTGCAAGGGAAAAGCCATATCTCAGACTGGCCAATAAAAATAAAAGATGAAGATGGCAAACAAGAAACACAGACGCTGGACAGAGGAAAGATTGGAAATAAGTGTTATGGGACGAGACGAATCGAAAGTTTGATGTGTTCGGGGAAAACACAAAGGTAAAGTGGGAGTGACACAGACCAAATAGTTTTTTAGAACATTTGTGAGACACAGACCAAAAAAAAAAAAATTAAAAGATGCTTGGAGGAGTGCTTGATGCCATCTGTCAAGCATGGTAGTGGCAATGTGATGGTCCGTCGGGGGTGGCTTTTGTTGGTGGTAAAGTGGGAGATGGTACAGGGTAAAAGGGATCTTGAAGAAGGAAGGCTATCACTCCATTTTGCAACGCCATGCCATCCCCTGTGGACGGCGTTTGATTGGAGCCAATTTCCCTAAAACAGGAAATGATGAAAAGCACAGCCCCAAATATGCAATAACTTTTAGGGAAGAACATCAGGGGTTTTTGGGGCTAAAAATGGGGGCACACAGTAGGGATCTCAACCCTTTTGAGTGTTGTGGGAGCAGCTTGACCGTATGGTATGAAAGAGTCCCATCAAGCCAACCCAATTTTGTGGGAGGTCTTCGGAAGCAGGGGTGAACTCTTCAGATTACCTCAACAAATTGAAAAACTAAATCCCAAAAGGGTCGCAAGGCTGAAATTACTGCAAATGGCGTTTCTTGACAAAAGCAAATTTTTGAAGGCACAATTTTTTTCAATAAAAAAATTATTTCTCCTTGCAAGATACATTCCTATTTTTTTGTTTAATTTCCTATTAAAAACAAATTTTCATGTAGTTTTCAGGGAAAAAAAGGCTTTTCTAAGTCCCCAAATGTTTTTGGTAGTGTGTGTGACAATATATATTTCACTTTAGGTTTGCGCGAGACATTGCAAACCAAAAAAATTGCGAAAAAAACACTGCGTAGCCTACGCCTACATTTTTGTTACGGAGCACAGTTCTGCCCGGTGGGCCTTTGCCTGGGGGTGCCCCCCCCCATCTCTCTCTTCCCCGCTAGCTCGCTTTCTTTGCTGTGAAATTGCGAGAGTTGTGGTTTTCGAAAGGGGCTCGGAAAAAACTTCCCCTGTTTTAAAAAACGAAAACTTAGGGGTCGAGGGCATTTTTTGCGGAATTTAACTTGACACCAGAAATTAAAGTTGCACCGGGGGGGACGGGCAAGGGGTCGAGGAACGATTATTTTTTCCCATGTTTGAAGCGGCTTTCCTTTTTAGACAAATTAAAAGTCTTAGTGGGGTTTAGTGGCTCTTTCAGCCAAAAAACATTTCCCTATTCTGAAAGGGTAGGGTAATAAAGGGGAGGCTAATTTAGGATCGCTAGACGGGGGAAAAGTTCTGTTTGAAAATCGTTCTTCTTGCAAAGCATGTAAAGTTTTTATCGAATATTTCTTATTGACTATCCACAAAATCTATTATTTGGCATTTACCTACGCCCCCAAAAAACCTCCGAGCCAAGTTGGGGTTTAGAAAAAAACACGAGCGTAAAAGAAATTTTTGGGAAAAAATATGAAAAAATTTTGTATAAAAAATTTTTTATTGTTTGAATTAAAATAATCAAGATTGCAGGACCATGCCAAAGTCATGATAATAATGCAGTAAATGTTTTACCAAAAAGGCAAGGACACAGCGCATCGTGTTCCCCGTAAGATAAACACTATAATAATATATTGACTTTCTAATGGGGAGGTAAGGCCCGAACCCCCCCCTCCCTCCGTCTCTCATGTGATTTTAAAATAACGAGATACAAAAAATGGGCATTTTTCAAGCTGGAGGGCCAGTTGTCAAAAAAGGGGG
>JAGTTL010002081.1:0-10697 GCA_036851935.1 Coregonus suidteri | reverse complement strand
GAGTTAAGTGCCTTGCTCAAGGGCACATCGACAGATTTTTCACCTAGTTGGCTCGGGGATTAGAACCAGCGACCTTTCAGTTACTGGCACAACGCTCTTACCACTAAGCTACCAGAGAGATTTAAATACCTACACACATACATATACAGCCACCAATTGTGCAAGTTCTCCCACTTAAAAAGATGAGAGAGGCCTGTAATTTTCATCATAGGTACACGTCAACTATGAGACAAATTGAGAAAAAAAATTCCAGAAAATCACATTGTAGGATTTTTAATGAATTTATTTGCAAATTATGGTGGAAAATAAGTATTTGGTCAATAACAAAAGTTTCTCAATACTTTGTTATATACCCTTTGTTGGCAATGACACAGGTCAAACGTTTTCTGTAAGTCTTCACAAGGTTTTCACACACTGTTGCTGGTATTTTGGCCCATTTCTCCATGCAGATCTCCTCTAGAGCAGTGATGTTTTGGGGCTGTCACTGGGCACTCCCTCCAAAGATTTTCTATGGGGTTGAGATCTGGAGACTGGCTAGGCCACTCCAGGACCTTGAAATGCTTCTTACGAAGCCACTCCTTCGTTGCCCGGGCGGTGTGTTTGGGATCATTGTCATGCTGAAAGACCCAGCCACGTTTCATCTTCAATGCCCTTGCTGATGGAAGGAGGTTTTCACTCAAAATCTCACAATACATGGCCCCATTCATTCTTTCCTTTACACGGATCAGTCGTCCTGGTCCCTTTGCAGAAAAACAGCCCCAAAGCATGATGTTTCCACCCCCATGCTTCACAGTAGGTATGGTGTTCTTTGGATGCAACTCAGCATTCTTTGTCCTCCAAACACGACGAGTTGAGTTTTTACCAAAAAGTTATATTTTGGTTTCATCTGACCATATGACATTCTCCCAATCCTCTTCTGGATCATCCAAATGCACTCTAGCAAACTTCAGACGGGCCTGTGTGGGTAGTGTGTTACTGATGGTAGGCTTTGTTACTTTGGTCCCAGCTATCTGGAGGTCATTCACTAGGTCCCCCCCGTGTGGTTCTGGGATGTTTGCTCACCGTTCTTGTGATCATTTTGACCCCACGGGGTGAGATCTTGTGTGGAGCCCCAGATCGAGGGAGATTATCAGTGGTCTTGTATGTCTTCCATTTCCTAATAATTGCTCCCACAGTTGTTTTCTTCAAACCAAGCTGCTTACCTATTGCAGATTCAGTCTTCCCAGCCTGGTGCAGGTCTACAATTTTATTTCTGGTGGCCTTTGATAGCTCTTTGGTCTTGGCCATAGTGGAGTTTGGAGTGTGACTGTTTGAGGTTGTGGACAGGTGTCTTTTATACTGATAACAAGTTAAAACAGGTGCCATTAATACAGGTAACGAGTGGAGGACAGAGGAGCCTCTTAAAGAAGAAGTTACAGGTCTGTGAGAGCCAGAAATATTGCTTGTTTGTAGGTGACCAAATACTTATTTTCCACCATAATTTGCAAATAAATTCATAAAAAATCCTACAATGTGATTTTCTGGAATTTTTTTCTCTCAATTTGTCTGTCATAGTTGACGTGTACCTATGATGAAAATTACAGGCCTCTCTCGTCTTTTTAAGTGGGAGAACTTGCACAATTGGTGGCTGACTAAATACTTTTTTCCCCCACTGTATGTCTGCATGCACACGCATGCGTGCACACACAAACACAAGGATGCACGCACACACACACAAGCGTGAAACACACACTTTGACAGGACACTAGGCAGGGACACCAATCCGTACTGACAATGCATACTGTAGATATACTCCTTTATACACTATAAACACAACTACACAAAGTAGTGAAAAAGACAGAGGCACATACAAATGTTTAGTTTTACTTACAAGTCAAATCTCAGATTCTGTCGTTCCTCAAAGAAATAATCCAAGATGAATTTACGAACAAACTCTGGGTTGAGATTGTTTTCAATCACCTCTGTCCTTCCAAACTTTAGAGAGAGAGAGAGAGAGAGAGAGAGAGAGAGAGAGAGAGAGAGAGAGAGAGAGAGAGAGAGAGAGAGAGAGAGAGAGAGAGAGAGAAAGAATGAAAGAAAGAAAAGGTTGAGGGTCAAAAGCATGCAAGATATTTCCTTCAGTTTAATGGGGGTATTTGACAGACTACATTCGTGACATGCAATTGATTTCTAATAGAATTGACCGCTCAAAAAAATTTGATGGTGCATCACAATTTCAAATAAATAAATGTATGAAAATTTAGTATTCATTACTTGAGAGTGACATTACCGATGTCAGAGGTATGCCTCCCAAATGACACCCTATTTTCTATATAGTGCACTACTTTTGACCAGGGCCCGTATGGAATAGGGTGCCATTTATGACACAGGCAGAGTAATAAATGCACATAAACCTAACAGAGCTATCTATAGCGGTGATATGGGTCTGATATTACAGTAATTATTAATCATAGGGAAAATATGCAGAGATGGGGAATCTAACTGAGTTATGATTGGGTTGAGGATTCATTTAATCATTTACTTGTATAAATATTGATGTTTGAGTGCTAAAGATCATGTCGAATATCAGGCCTTTTCAATTCAGTCTCTGGTGTACTGTGTAGGCTAACTGAAGGGGACTTACCTCTCTCCACTCCTTATTGCCGATGCCTTGTGTGTACAGAACGCATACTAGATGAAGAGGGAGAAACACAGAAAAACCAAGTTAGACAGGGGACACTGCATGACATTTTGAGTGTGAAGAAAATGCATTACAGGGTTACAAACATTAAAGGAGGAATGTTTTATCGACACCAATGCTCTAGTGGGAAAAAACTGAGTTCATTCATGGTGTACATATTTCAGTAGGGCTTTGAGAATACACAGCATAATAAGCTCCTGTTAAGGTAGTGGCACACACACACACACACACACACACACACACACACACACACACACACACACACACACACACACACACACACACACACACACACACACACACACACACACACACACACACACACACACACACACACACACACACACACACACACACACACACACACACACACACACACACACACAATCACTTACTCAGCAGCCCAGAGGAGAGCTGAAGCCAATTAGCCTCTGTTCATATGCCTCTTACAGAGAGAGGGAAGAGAGAAATGTAGTGAACATAAGAGCAGCCTTTGTCCCTCCATCTCTGACATCTCTCTCACACTCACTCTCTCCCAGTCTCTCGCTCTCCCCTCACTCTTGTATCTCTGCCTCACTCCCACTATCTCTCTGGATCTCTCCTTCTCTCCCTTCAATTTCAAAGGCACACCCAAAGAGAGCTATACGACCCCTACTCTCCCCACAGTAAGTCTCACCTGAGACCTGAGAAGAAAAGGCCAGAGTTGTCCCTCTGTCCCCCTATCCCTCCCCTGTCCCCTGGCCTTGCCTGGCTCCTCTCGCTGCCCACTGAAGCAGCTTAATTCTGGGAGACTTGAGCAGCAGCACTCAGCATGATTAAGATGGCCACTCAGCACAAGTGCCTCCTTACATGAATGTATATGGCCCTGGTCCTGGCTCATCATCATAAGCCTATCATCATTAGTCACATAGCCTCCTTCTCCCTAATCTTCGCCACAGATCCCATACATGAATATGAATACATCTGCCTTGAGAATATGACCCGTAACATATGAGTGGAGTCACTCTGATTGACTAACGAGGCGTAAGAATGAAGACGCCCTGTTTCTATTTTGGAGGGGAGAGGGGGCGAGACTCGGAGACAGAATTTAGAGATGCTGAATATAGAGATCAGCACCAAAACAATGATGACAAGTTTGACGCACACTGACATCAAGTACAGGAATGTGTATGTGTGTGTGTGTGTGTGTGTGTGTGTGTGTGTGTGTGTGTGTGTGTGTGTGTGTGTGTGTGTGTGTGTGTGTGTGTGTGTGTGTTGTGCTCACGTCATGAGACATACCCAAAGAAAGGAAGAAAGAAAGAACAGAATAAAAAACTTACAGAAATTAATGCAAGGCTACTGGAATACAAGAATGTCAAGACAGGCAGACAAAAAAGGCCTGAAAGAAAAGAAAAACAGAAAGATGAAGAGCATGTGTGAGGCATTCCAACCAGAGAGAGAGAAAGAAAGAGAGAAATAGAGAGAAAGAGAGAGAAAGAGAGAGAGAGAGAAGGCAACAATGCCACAACAATACAGAGCTATTAACCACATTACTGATTAATACACAGCCCAGTGATTCATCAGTAAATGATTACATAATAACGTAAACATACATACATACATACCAGTGGAGGCTGCTGAGGGGAGGATGGCTCATAATAATGGCTGGAATCGAGTCAATGGAGTGGTATCAACCACATGGAAACCACGTCTTTGATGTGTTTCATACCATTCCATTGACTCCATTACAGCCATTATTGTGAGCCCTCCTCCCTTCAGCAGCCTCGACTGATCCATACATACAGTCGTGGTCAAAAGTTTTGAGAATGACACAAATACTAATTTTCACAAAGTCTGCTGCCTCAGTTTTGATGATGGCAATTTGCATATACTCCAGAATGTATATGCAAGGCTGGAGGACAAGCATGACGAGGACAAGGCTGGAAATCACTCTGTCATGCTGATTGAGTTAGAATAACAGACTGGAAGCTTTAAAAGGAGGGTGGTGCTTGAAATCATTGTTCTTCCTCTGTTAACCATGGTTTCCTGCAAGGAAACACGTGCCGTCATCATTGCTTTGCACAAAAAGGGCTTCACAGGCAAGGATATTGCTGCTAGTAAGATTGCACCTAAATCAACCATTTCTCGGATCATCAAGAACTTCAAGGAGAGAGGTTCAATTGTTGTGAAGAAGGCTTCAGGGCGCCCAAGAAAGTCCAGCAAGCGCCAGGACCGTCTCCTAAAGTTGATTCAGCTGCGGGATCGGGGCACCACCAGTGCAGAGCTTGCTCAGGAATGGCAGCAGGCAGGTGTGAGTGCATCTGCACGCACAGTGAGGCGAAGACTTTTGGAGGATGGCCTGGTGTCAAGAAGGGCAGCAAAGAAGCCACTTCTCTCCAGGAAAAACATTCTGTAAAAGGTACAGGGATTGGACTGCTGAGGACTGGGGTAAAGTCATTTTCTCTGATGAATCCCCTTTCCGATTGTTTGGGAAAACACCTTGTCCGGAGAAGACAAGGTGAGCGCTACCAGCATCCTGAGACCATTCATGTGTGGGGTTGCTTCTCAGCCAAGGGAGTGGGCTCACTCACAATTTTGTCTAAGAACACAGCCATGAATAAAGAATGGTACCAACACATCCTCCGAGAGCAACTTCTCCCAACCATCCAAGAACAGTTTGGTGACGACCAATGCCTTTTCCAGCATGATGGAGCACCTTGCCATAAGGCAAAAGTGATAACTAAGTGGCTTCGGGAACAAAACATAGACATTTTGGGTCCATGGCCAGGAAACTCCCCAGACCTTAATCCCATTGAGAACTTGTGGTCGATCCTCAAGAGGCGGGTGGACAAACAAAACCCCACAAATTCTGACAAACTCCAAGCATTGATTATGCAAGAATGGGCTGCCATCAGTCAGGATGTGGCCCAGAAGTTAATTGACAGCATGCCAGGGCGGATTGCAGAGGTCTTGAAAAAGAAGGGTCAACACTGCAAATATTGACTCTTTGCATAGACTTAATGTAATTGTCAATAAAAGCCTTTGACACTTATGGAATGCTTGTAATTATACTTCAATATACCATAGTAACATCTGACAAAAATATCTCATAACACTGAAGCAGCGAACTTTGTGAAGACCAATACTTTTGACCACGACTGTACATTTCTTTGCACCAACTCTCTTGCACTGGCTCTATACACTCAGATGACTCTCCCCACGCACTCACACATACTACACTGACACTCCAACACACACTTCACATACGCTGCTGCTACTGTGTTTATTATATCCTGATTGCCTAGTCAATGTGACCCCTACCTACATGTACATACTGTATTACCTCAATTACCTCAACTAGTTCTTACCCCTGCACATTGACTTGGTACTGGTACTCCTTGTTATTGATTCTATTGTGTTACTATTTCCTTTTTTACAGTAGCAAATATTTTTCGTACTTTTAACTGTATTGTTGGGAAAAGCTCGTAAGTAAGCGTTTCACTGTAACGTCTACACCGGTTGTATTCGACCAATAACATTTTATTTTATTTTATTTGACATACATAACATCACACTGATTTTAATAACATTCAAGCAGCATGGTTTTCCCAAAGCCTTATTAATTTTCACATGTTTCACGTGACCTTCCAGATAATCCAAACCATTAAGGAAACACTAGGTTGACCTTTAGTCAATCTGCTTTTTCTGTGAGAGCTTCCCATGTCTGGAACACACTGCCACCAGACACACACAACTGCACCACCTATCACACCTTCACAAAAAACATAAAGACATGGCTAAAGGACAATCAGACTTGTGAACATAATCCCTAGATGAGTATTGCCGCTTTCCATGTTATCTGTTGTCTGTAGCTTGTGAGGTGTGTAAACACTTTGTTGCTTTTATGTATTTTGTTTTGTTGCTTTTTGTGCTATTGCTCTGGCTGCGTGCTACGTGTTGCTTGTCCTATGTTGCTCTGCATGTGCTCCCTGCTCATTGTTTGTCTCTATTGGTATTGTAATTGTTTTTAATAACCTGCCCAGGGACTACAGTTGAAAATTAGCCGGCTGGCTAAAACCGGCACTTTTACTGAAACGTTGATTAATGTGCACTGTCCCTGTAAAAATTAAAATAAACTCAAATAAAGGAGAAGCTAAGGATGGAGGGATGGAAGGAGGGGCCTAGGAATGGTGGAGAAGGAGTTGAGATATTTCAAAGTTAAACTATGGAAACGATGAAAGTATCAAAAGCAGAAACACTAATGTCTGTGTTCTGATCTTCTCAATTAAACCGCAGGGAATACAAAGCACAACAGATCACGCCTATTGAATGGTTCTATATATTCAGATTAGTCATTTGGCCCTCATGTCCCCTTCACACAATTACTGTAAAAATAAATAAACATGTAAAAGATGTAGGGAGTGACTCACACCTTTATGTGTAATCCATGTTGTATGGCATACTAACGTATACGAGTTGTATCCAACATAAGACGGATTGTTTGTGTGTGTTTTTGTAAGAAAATCATCTCCGTTGTCCATGTCATTCATCCGGCAACAGATGACTACCATTGAAAAGGCAATGGCTCCATCCGAAATACTCGGACATGTCCTAAGAGTCTTCTCTAGCAGGGAGCAGTTCAGGATCATGGGATATTATAGGTAGGTAGACATTTAGTTCCAAACCAACAGGAGAGGGGAAAGACTACAGACCAGGGCCCGGTTTCCCGACACCGATGGAATTTAGGCTTAGGAGTGTTTTAACGATGCATCATTCCTACAATGCCGAACACGGCAAACAGAGAGAAAACACTATGCAGAGAGTACGTTCACTATGTGCGCCGTTGGAGCATGTGATAGGGTCGATAGTGATAGAGTCGAAAAGAAAGGCAGCGTTGCTGTCTGATCAGCTTTCCCCATTCAAATTTTACCTTAACATTATTATTATTTCACAATACTGACGAAGTATCAGCTCCTAGAGAGAATTATCACCTATGGCTGCAAATATGGACGTGGAATATAATGCGCACGTTGTTACACATCATGAAATATATTTAGGCAAGAATTACAGACACTATAGCCATACAATTAGCAAAATAGGAACATCTGCCCTTTCCATGACATAGACTGACCGGGTGAATCCAGGTGATAGCTATTATCCCTTATTGATATAACTTGTTAAATCCAGGCGCACCGGTTTGAGTATGTCAAGAACTGCAATGCTGCTGGATTTTTCATGCTCAACAGTTTCCCATGTGTATCAAGAATGGTCCACCACCCAAAGGACATTCAGCCACCTTGACACAACTGTGGGAAGCATTGGAGTCAACATGGGCCAGCATTTCTGTGGAACATTGTAGAGTCCATGCCCCAACACATTGAGGCTGTTTTGAGGGCTAAAGGGGCATTTTTCCTATTTTGTTGCCTTACAACCTGGAACTAAAATGGATTTTTTGGGGGTTTGTATCATTTGATTTACACAACATGCCTACCACTTTGAAGATGCAAAATATTTTTTATTGTGAAACAAACAAGAAATAAGACAAAAAAACTGAAAACTTCAGCGTGCATAACTATTCACCCCCCCAAAGTCAGTACTTTGTAGAGCCACCTTTTGCAGCAATTACAGCTGCAACTCTCTTGGGGTATGTCTCTATAAGCTTGGCACATCTAGCCACTGGGATTTTTTCCCATTCTTCAAGGCAAAACTGCTCCAGCTCCTTCAAGTTGGATGGGTTCCACTGGTGTACAGCAATCTTTAAGTCATACCACAGATTCTCAATTGGATTGAGATCTGGGCTTTGACTAGGCCATTCCAAGACATTTCAAATTTTTCCCTTAAACCACTCGAGTGTTGCTTTAGCAGTATGCTTAGGGTCATTTTCCTGCTGGAAGGTGAACCTCCGTCCCAGTCTCAAATCTCTGGAAGACTGAAACAGGTTTCCCTCAAGAATTTCCCTGTATTTAGCGCCATCCATCATTCCTTCAATTCTGACCAGTTTCCAGTCCCTGCCGACGAAAAACATGGTGTTCTCGGGGTGATGAGAGGTGTTGGGTTTGCCCAGACATAGCGTTTTTCCTTGATGGCCAAAAAGCTCAATTTTAGTCTCATCTGACCAGAGTACCTTCTTCCATATGTTTGGGGAGTCTCCCACATGCCTTTTGGCAAACACAATACATGTTTGCTTATTTTTTTCTTTAAGCAATGGCTTTTTTCTGGCCACTCTTCCGTAAAGCCCAGCTCTGTGGAGTGTACGGCTTAAAGTGGTCCTATGGACAGATACTCCAATCTCCGCTGTGGAGCTTTGCAGCTCCTTCAGGGTTATCTTTGGTCTCTTTGTTGGCTCTCTGATTAATGTCCTCCTTGCCTGGTCCGTGAGTTTTGGTGGGCGGCCCTCCCCTATGGCAGGTTTGTTGTGGTGCCATATTCATTCCATTTTTTAATAATGGATTTAATGGTGCTCCGTGGGATGTTCAAAGTTTCTGATATTTTTTTATAACCAAACCCTGATATGTACTTCTCCACAACTTTGTCCCTGACCTGTTTGGAGAGCTCCTTGGTCTTCATGGTGCCGCTTGCTTGGTGGTGCCCCTTGCTTAGTGGTGTTGCAGACTCTGGGGCCTTTCAGAACAGGTCTATATATACTGAGATCATGTGACAGATCATGTGACACTTAGATTGCACACAGGTGGACTTTATTTAACTAATTATGTGACATCTGAAGGTAATTGGTTGCACCAGATCTTATTTAGGGGCTTCATAGCAAAGGGGGTGAATACATATGCACGCACAACTTTTCCATTATTTATTTTTTAGAATTCTCTGAAACAAGTTATTTATTTATTTTTTACTTCACCAATTTGGACTATTTTGTGTATGTCCATTACATGAAATCCAAATAAAAATCAATTTACATTACAGGTTGTAATGCAACAAAATAGGAAAAAATGCCAAGGGGGATGAATACTTTGCAAGGCACTGTAGGCCTACTGTATTAATCATTTAATGCAGTCACCCTCAGTTTTCATTTGAAGCAGACTTTTTATCCTTAGCTTGTGTAAAATATATTGGCAACTTTGTATTCGATTTCATTCTGAAGTTATCAGCGGTCAAGGAGCGGTAGCGGCAGGTAGCTTAGTGGTTAAGAGCGTTGTGCCAGTAACCGAAAGGTCGCTGGTTCTAATCCCCGAGCCGACTAGGTGAAAAATCTGTCGATGTGCCCTTGAGCAAGGCACTTAACCCTAATTGCTCCTGTAAGTCGCTCTGGATAAGAGTGTCTGCTAAATGACTAAATAATTAATAATAATAATAATAATTAATTAAAAGGAGAGACAGATAAACATCTTGATTCTATGTTTAGCAGAGATCTTCTGTGTATAAAGTGACGTGGAATGGCAAAAAAGCATACAACAGCGCACTTAGCTGGTCTGAAGCAGTCAGTAAATAACAAGCATTTAAAAGTTTTGGGAAACAGTTTTGAGATTTAACCCTTTACATGAGTGGGAATTGGCCTGCATGGATAGGGCTACATTTAAAGGTTTCTTAAAGAAGAAATATGAAATGCATAAGCATGGTAGTAATTGAAAGGGAACAGTTTGGAGATTATGGGAAAATTATTAGACCAAAGTTGAGAACCCAACAGTTCACCTGACACAAGACTGAATCCAAATATTACACTGTTGATTTTATGTGCATTTTACATTTATTGTTCTTTTCGCCGCATTTGTTGATAACGAAATCTGAAAATACTCTGGATACATTCAGTAAGATTATAAGAATATTCCTGAAAAATGTGGGGTAGGTGCAACATAAGACAAAGCAATGACAAAGGTTTGAGTAAGAGGACTAATTGGTGTTTCCAAGCGGCCACACACCTCTCCAAAGTGTGCACAGTTCCTGAGTAAATTCAATGCACCTTTATGACACAAAGAAGATTCTTCAACTATAAGGGGATTTTTACACTTGCAGTTGTTTTTACACATGTAGTTGTTTTGTTTGGAACACAACCCTGCATCCCTGCCATCACACAATTACTGTT
>JAGTTL010002080.1:0-10723 GCA_036851935.1 Coregonus suidteri | reverse complement strand
GCACAAAATGTATATAGTTTTTATTTTGTGAAAGACTGTACTTTGTTTTTACCCCAATAAAAACCGTGTTGTGTTGTTTTATCGCACTGCTTGCTTTTATATTGGCCAGGTCGCAGTTGTAAATGAGAACTGTTCTCAAACTGGCTTACCTGGTTAAATAAAGGTTAAATAAAAGTAAAAATAAAAAAGTCATAAAATATTTGTATTTTTACTCCCCAGTTTGGTTGGTGTGGAATAAAATAAAAGGTATGATGATCTCTGTCTCTTCCTGGTTCAACTCTTCATACTCACTGATTGACCAAAATGTTACACACAATGGAATTTCATTTACATCATTTTCCATTTTAGTCATTTAGCAGACGCTCTTATCCAGAGCGACTTTACAGGAGCAATTAGGGTTAAGTGCCTTGCTCAAGGGCACATTTACGTCATTTAGCAGGACGCTCTAGTCCAGATGCGACTCACAAATTGATGCATTCACCCTATAGCCAGTGGGATAACCACTTTACAAATTTTTTTTTGGGGGGGGGGGGGGGGGGTTAGAAGGATTACTTTATCCTATCCCAGGTATTCCTCAAAGAGGTGGGGTTTCAAATGTCTCCGGAAGGTGGTGAGTGACTCCGCTGTGGGGGTGGGGGGGGGGGGGGGGGGGGTAGAAGGATTACTTTATCCTATCCCAGGTAGTCCTTTAAGAGGTGGGGTTTCAAATGTCTCCGGAAGGTGGTGAGTGACTCCGCTGTCCTGGCGTCGTGAGGGAGCTTGTTCCACCATTGGGGGTGCCAGAGCAGCGAACAGTTTTTGACTGGGCTGAGCGGGAACTATCCGCAGAGGTAGGGGAGCCAGCAGGCCAGAGGTGGATGAACGCAATGCCCTCGTTTGGGTGTAGGGACTGATCAGAGCCCGAAGGTACAGATGTGCCGTTCCCCTCGCTGCTCCAAAGGCAAGCACCATGGTCTTGTGACGGATGCGAGCTTCAACTGGAAGCCAGTGGAGTGTGCGGAGGAGGGGGGTGACGTGAGAGAAACTTGGGAAGGTTGAACACCAGACGGGCTGCGGCATTCTGGATGAGTTGTAGGGGTTTAATGGCACATGCAGGGAGGCCAGCCAACAGCGAGTTGCAGTAAATCCAGACGGGAGATGACAAGTGCCTGGATTAGGACCTGTGCCGCTTCCTGTGTAAGGCAGGGTCGTACTCTCCGAATGTTGTAGAGCATGAACCTGCAGGAGCGGGTCACCGCCTTGATGTTAGCGGAGAACGACAGGGTGTGTCCAGGGTCACGCCAAGGCTCTTCGCACTCTGGGAGGAGGACACAAACGGAGTTGTCAACCGTGATGGCGAGATCATGGAACGGGCAGTCCTTCCCCGGGAGGAAGAGCAGCTCCGTCTTGCCAGGGTTCAGCTTGAGGTGGTGATCCGTCATCCATACTGATATGTCTGCCAGACATGCAGAGATGCGATTCGCCACCTGGTTATCAGAAGGGGAAAGGAGAAGATTAGTTGTGTATCGTCAGCGTAGCAATGATAGGAGAGGCCGTGTGAGGATTATGACAGAGCCAAGTGACTTGAGAGGGCCTAGAACTGAGCCCTGGGGGACACCAGTGGTGAGAGCACGTGGTGCGGAGACAGCTTCTCGCCACGCCACTTGGTAGGAGCGACCGGTCAGGTAGGACGCAATCCAGGATGTGAGCCGCGCCGGAGATGCCCAGCCGGAGAGGGTGGAGAGGAGGATCTGATGGTTCACAGTATCAAAGGCAGCAGACAGGTCTAGAAGGACAAGAGCAGAGGAGAGAGAGTTAGCTTTAGCAGTGCGGAGAGCCTCCGTGACACAGAGAAGAGCAGTCTCAGTTGAATGACCAGTCCTGAAACCTGATTGGTTTGGATCAAGAAGGTCATCTGAGAGAGATAGCAAGAGAGTTGGCTAAAGACGGCACGCTCAATAGTTTTGGAAAGAAAAGAAAGAAGGGATACTGGTCTGTAGTTGTTGACATCAGTGGGGTCGAGTGTTGGTTTTTGAGAAGGGGAGCAACTCTCGCTCTCTTGAAGACGGAAGGGATATGGCCAGCGGTCAAGGATGAGTTGATCAGCGAGGTGAGGTAGGGGAGAAGGTCACCGGAGATGGTCTGGGAGAAGAGAGGAGGGGAGGGGATGGGGTCAAGCGGGCAGGTTGTTGGGCGGCCTGCAGTCACAAGTCGCAGGATTTTATCTGGAGAGAGAGGGGAGAAAGAAGTCAAAGCATAGGGTAGGGCGTGTGAGCAGGACCAGCAGTGTCATTAGACTTAACAAACGAGGATCGGATGTCGTCAACCTTCTTTTCAAAGTGGTTGACGAAGTCATCCACAGAGAGAGAGGAGGGGGGGGGGGGGGGGGGGGGGGGGGGATTCAGGAGGGAGGAAAAATGTGGCAAAGAGCTTCCTAGGGTTAGAGGCAGATGCTTGGAATTTAGAGTGGTTAGAAGGTGGCCTTAGCAGCAGAAAACAGATGAAGAAAATGTAGAGAGGAGGGAGTGAAAAGATGCCAGGTCGGCAGGGAGTTTAGTTTTCTTCCATTTCCGCTCCGCTGCCCGGAGCTCTGTTCTGTGAGCTCGCAATGAGTCATCAAGCCACGGAGCTGGAGGGGAGGACCGAGCCCGGCCGGGGAGGATAGGGGACACAGAGAGTCAAAGGATGCAGAAAGGGAGGAGAGGAGGGTTGAGGAGGCAGAATCAGGAGATTGGAGCGAGAAGGATTGAGCAGAGGGAAGAGATGATAGGATGGAAGAGGAGAGAGTAGTGGGAGAGAGAGAGCGAAGGTTGCGGCGGCGCATTACCATCTGTGTAGGGGCAGAGTGAGTAGTGTGTGGAGGAGAGCGAGAGAGAAAAGGAAACAAAGTAGTGGTCGGAGACATGGAGGGGAGTTGCAGTGAGATTAGTAGAGGAGCAGCATCTAGTGAAGATGAGGTCAAGCGTATTGCCTGCCTTGTGAGTAGGGGGGGAAGACGGTGAGAGGGTGAGGTCAAAAGAGGAGAGGAGTGGAAAGAAGGAGGCAGAGAGAAATGAGTCAAATGTGGACATAGGGAGGTTGAAATCCCCCAAAACTGTGAGGGGGTGAGCCATCCTCAGGAAAGGAACTTATCAAGGCGTCAAGCTCATTGATGAACTCTCCAAGGGAACCTGGAGGGCGATAGATGACAAGGATATTAAGCTTAAATGGCTAGTGACTGTGACAGCATGGAATTCAAAATGAGGAGATAGACAGATGGGTTAGGGGAAAAATTGAGAATGTCCACTTGGGAGAGATGAGGATTCCTGTACCACCACCCCTCTGACCAGATGCTCTCGGGGTATGCGAGAACACATGGTCAGACGAGGAGAGAGCAGTAGGAGTAGCAGTGTTTTCAGTGGTGATCCATGTTTCCGTCAGCGCCAGGAAGTCGAGGGCCTGGAGGTTGGCATAGGCTGGGATGAAGTCAGCTTTGTTGGCAGCAGAACGGCAGTTCCAGAGGCTGCCTGCGACCTGGAACTCCAGGTGTGGGGTGCGTGCAGGGACCACCAGGTTAGAGAGGCAGCAGCCACGCGGTGTGGTGCGTTTGTGTAGCCTGTGCAGAGAGGAGAGAACAGGGATAGGCAGAGGCATAGTTGACAGGCTGTAGCAAATGGCTACAAAAAATGCAGAGGAGATCGGAATGAAATGAGCTAAGCATCTGGGAGAGGAGAGAGCAGGGCCTCCCTCACCAAAAACTTCTACCTCAGAAACTAAAATTGTTTCACTGAACCACCCGAACAAAAAACTCTCCCAACTTCCACCTTTAGAAATCAGAATGTTGTGAGCCACAGCGGTTCAATGTTTAAAGGAATAGACTCAACCCACTTATTCAGCTAGCTAAACTATGACACCATAGCTAACTAGCATGCTAGCATCCACTAACAATAACACACAGTTAGCACCAACACTTGGTCACAAACAAACCACCAATAGTGTGTTAACTAGCTAACTAGCATGCTAGCATCCAGTAACACACAGTTTAGCACCAAACACTTGGTCACACAACAAACCACCAATAGTGTGTTAACACACTAAACAGATCATTCGTGTCTGTTGTCAAGTTCCTTTTCATGACGCCAGCAATGATTAAACGTTGCATTTGAATGAAAGTGTCTTGATAATGTCTTAAAAATTTGTGTGTCTCTTTTTCATCTCAGGATATCCCGAAGACACCTGGATTGCCTTTTTTGACCAAGTTTTGTGGTGGAGTGTTGGTAAGTTTTACCCTAACTGACTCTGATCCATATTCAACCTGCTAACTGGCTCCCCACAGTATTACAAACACAACATTATTATTATTCATGCACTGCACCATATACACATACAGTACTTCCATGCACTGCACACATGCTTCCTCACAGCACAGGACAGGAGTGTTGTTTTTGTCCCATCCCAGAAATCCAGAAATCTGTTTTAATTGAATTAGGGCCCTTACTTAGTAATGAGTATCTCCTATTGTGTGTGTTTGTGTGAGAGAAAGCGAGAGTGCGAGTGCACAGCAGTAATCCCACAACCCAGAATACGTTTTCTTATATGCATATTTAAAGGGCAAATACATCTTAAATTCAAGGAACTTCTTCTACTCTGTTTGCTGTAAACACACATGTTGATGGATGGTGTGACTTTACAGGGGATGCAGTCAACAATCAGAATTATATTGCCCCGGATACTGTTTATCACACTGTTGGGGATGATCAGGTTGCCAACCGTGGAGTTTCAGGGGTTCTCTCTGGGGTTGCCATGGATACAGTTTATAGCACTGTAGGAGAGAAGTCATCTAGAGATTACTCCATGAATCAGAATAATAACAATCAGCCCACTAACACAGGTGTTAACACTAACACACCTTTTAACATGGTACTTCTATGGGGCCATTTTGACAATGCAGATATGTGGAGATGTTGCCAGAAATGTGTTACTCACATTATTTGTGGTAGCATTTATTTGAAGAACATGTTTTAGTGACATCTACATACAGTATGAGAAGGTAATTACTAATGTGAGTTTAAAATTAGCTGTGTGTGGACTAGCCTATATAAAATTTGTATGATGCAGTTGGAATCTGCAAGGGAAAATGTGCTTTAAAATGATGTACGTTGTGATGAGTATTTGAAATAACCTGTTTGGTTTTGGTTTCTCTTCACATCTATGCATTTGTGCACTGTCAAAATGTCTCCAATAGAGGTAACATTGTGGATAAAGATTCTGTCACCACCACCCCTTGCTAGTTTATATGTTCCAAAAGCCAATTATTTAATGTGCTTCAGTGTGAGTCTTCTGCTTTATTTGATCTGCTCCATGGTTGTCAATCAGGACATTTTGAGTTCTGAGAACTGTTTCCATGTTGTTTTGTTTGATATGACTGTTGCTGGTTTAGAAATGTGTCTTGTTTCAGAACTTCTCAAGACCTTTGCAGGTTTTGTGTCTTTAAGAGCTTGTGGTTAAAGCATTCATCTACTGCAGGGGTAGGTAACCCTGGTCCTGGAGGACCGCAGGCACTTCATGTTTTTGATTTAACCGACCTGGAAGACCAGGTGTGGTGTGAATTTAGGCAATCACTGAAACTGATCAATTAGCTCAGTTGGTCTGGTGTGGTGCCTAGTTGGAAGAAAATCCTGCAGTACCTCCAGCACTCCAGGAACAGGGTTGCCTATCCCTGACCTATTGTATGTTACAAATCAAAAAGTCAGGGTACAGGGGGTGGCTTCTAATCCCTTATGAGTCTCTGTGCCAGAATGTAAGGCTGGATTGTGTTGAAGGCAGAAGAAAAGTCAACAGAGCCCTGACATGGGATTTGACGCCCTCTAGATATCTATAGACCATGTTGAGGAGAGTAAGAACGGCATCATCAACTCCTCTGCTGGACTGATAGGCAAACTGAAACGGGTCGAGGAGCTTCTGGGTGGCACGAGGGCCAGAACATGGCTAATGAACTCAATGTTTTCTTCTCAAGATTTGTGTCGGAGGTAAAACATACATGCAAAGGGTGGAGAGGACCCTCTCCTCAGGAAACTCAAGGGTGGCCTGGCGAGGGATTAAATCCATGGCTAGTGCCTCCCACATAGGCAGGGTAAAAACCAATGCTGACCTTGGGAGACATGAGGGCCAGAACATGGCTAACCAATGCTGACCTTGGGAGACATGAGGGCCAGAACATGGCTAATGAACTAAATGTTTTCTTCTCATGATTTGAATCTGACGACTTTGTGTCAGAGGTAAAACACATGGAAGCATCATTACAAATGTTTGAGAGGGTTGTTAAACAGGCTGATGTTGTAAAGTTGTTCAGGGGATGTAACGCACACAAAAGCCCAGGCCTAGACAAAATAACTGGACGTGTTAAAGCACTGTGCTGAACCCATTGACTGGTGTTTTTACAGACATTTTCCAATCCTCGCTCTACCAGCAACATGTTCCAGTATTGTGGAAATACTAAATAATTTATTCCCATTCCTAAAGCATCTAATCCCGCTGTGCTGAATGACTACCGTCCTGTCGCCTTGACATCCTTAGTAATGAAATGCTTTGAGAAAATTGTGAGAAGTCATATGCCAAGAGTGTGCAAACTGTCATCAAGGCAAAGGGTGGCTAATTTGAAGAATCTCAAATATATGTCACGCTCGTCGAACACAGTGGACCAATGCGCAGCGTGATTTGCGAACATACTTATTTATTAGAGTACCACACGAAGAAAACGATACGTGACGTCCTTGGTAACAGACACTAACCATACACGGAACAAGATCCCACAAAACACTGTGGCAAACAGGCTGCCTAAGTATGGTTCCCAATCAGAGACAACAAGCAACAGCTGATACTCGTTGCCTCTGATTGAGAACCACCCCGGCCAAACACAGAAACACAAGAGCTAGATAAATAAACCTAGAACACAAAAACACATAGAAACAACACACCCTGGCTCAAACATAACAGAGTCCCAGAGCCAGTGCGTGACAATATAGAATAACTTTTTATTTATTTAGCAGTTTTTTGGTTACTACATGATTCCATTTCATAGTTTTGATGTCTTCACTATTATTCTACAATGTAGAAAATAGTAAAAAAATAAAGAAAAACCCTTGAATGAGTAGCTGTGTCCAAACTTTTGACT
Organism: Coregonus suidteri; assembly: GCA_036851935.1. Classification (NCBI taxonomy): domain Eukaryota; kingdom Metazoa; phylum Chordata; class Actinopteri; order Salmoniformes; family Salmonidae; genus Coregonus; species Coregonus suidteri. The sequence goes on along the minus strand of JAGTTL010002080.1, from coordinate 3,591 downwards.
GGTACTATACATTATACTGTGTATTATACGTATTGGATGTTTTCTTTCAAATGATCAGATTAGAGAAAGTTTGTCCTTCTGTTCTCCTTAACATCAGAAGTCAGCAGATCCAGTAGTCCTAAATATGAGTCAAGGCCTGAGGGTAAGAAGACACAGTGGCATTCACCTGGAATTCTGCCACTTAGCATCCTTTTCATTGTCACCCAGAAGTGAACACAACAAATACTAATGTGGTCTGTGTATGAGAATGTTAAACTCAACTTTTCTCTCTTCTCTTTTCCTCAGCTAAAGGCAGTGATGGAGTCCAGCCAGAACAAGGCAAGTCATCCAGTTAATTTAAGACTGTATAAAGCAGAAGTAACTTCTTTAAAGATGTTTCCTGGTTGATAAAAGTCTAATAGTTTGCCTAATTTCAGTTTATGTGAAGAAACAAGCAGTCATTGTGTAGAGAATCATTGTACCATCTAAACCGCTGTGAAATATATTTTTCCATAACCAAAAATATTGTATATTCAGCTGTTTGAAGCTGGTGTACAAAACCAAAACGGGAAGCATAGAAATAGAACAGGTTTACCGCTTCTTAGACTTGCTTACAACGGGAATGAAAGATCTATAACTCACATTTCTATTTGTGAATTTGTCAGGGTCGCCCAAAAAGTTACATATCGTAGCTTTAGAAGTGTTTGATGCAGTAGGAGAGAGGCTGTAGTAATGTTTTCCTTCTACGTGTGATTCTGCAGGGGTTTAAGGTTCCACAAAACGGCCAACCCCAAAACAGGGGAAAGACGACGCAGACAAAGCTGAAAAGGGGCAGGGGAATGGAGGGTGTGTATGAAAACTTAAGCAGATAGTTGACCCGGACGGTAACAGAACTGAGTGCTCTGGGAGTTACAGTACACTCCAAACCATATTTGTCCTGATGACTTGGGTTCCTTGATTCACCGCTGCTGAATTGTTGCCACCACTGCAAAAATTTATGTATTTTTCGTATGTATATATTTTTGCCAAGATGCTTTTTAAATGGATAGTCATTGGCTCAATAACCTGAAGTCTATGGGAACAGCTACACTATATATACAAACGTATGTGGACACCCCTTCAAATTAGTGGTGATTAAGCTATTTCAGCCACACCCATAGCTGACAGGTGTATACAATCGAGGACACAGCCATGCAATCTCCATAGACAAATATTGGCAGTAGAATGGCCTTACTGAAGAGCTCAGTGAATTTCAACGTGGCACCGTCATAGGATGCCACCTTTCCAACAAGTCAGTTCGTCAAATTTCTGCCTGGCTAGAGCTGTCCCGGTCAACTAAGTTGCTGTTATTGTGAAGTGGAAACATCTAGGAGCAATAACGGCTCAGCCACGAAGTGGTAGGCCACACAAGCTCACAGAACGGGACCGCCGAGATGCTGAAGCGCATAGCGCGTAAATATAGTCTGTCCTCGGTTGCATCCACTCACTACCGAGTTCCAAACTGCCTCTGGAAGCAAAGTCAGCACAATAACTGTTCTTTGGGAGCTTCATGAAATGGGTTTCCATGGGTTGGCCGAGCAGCTGCACACAAGCCTAAGATCAGCAGCACATTGCCAAGTGTCAGCTGGAGTGGTGTAAAGTTCACACGCCATTGGCTACTTGGAGCTGTGGGAAACGCGTTCTCTGGCATGACGAATCACTCAGTCTGACGGACAATCGGGGTTTGGCGAATGCCAGGAGAACGCAACCTGCCCCAATGCATAGCGCCAACTGTAAAGTTTGGTGCAGGAGGAATAATGGTCTGGGGCAAGTTGTTTTTATGGTTCGGGCTAGACCCCTTAGTTCCAGTGAACAGCATACAATGATATTCTAGACGATTCTGTGCTTCCCACCTTTGTGGAAAACAGTTTGGGGAAGGCCCTTTCATGTTTCAGCATGACAATGCCCCCGTGCACAAAAGCGAGGTCCATACAGAAATGGTTTGTTGAGGTCGGTGTCGAAGAACTTGACTGGCCTGCACAGAGCCCTGACCTCAACCCCATTGAACACCTTTAGGATGAATTGGAACGCCGACTGCGAGTTAAGAAGATTTTTTTAGTAAACTATGAGATTAACTCTGTTTATCACAAACATGACGAACATGGAGTCAGAATTAGACATGGGTGCTCTCTGATGCTGGGCGGGGGGAACATGATTGGTTCCTTTCACTGGGTTTGTGAAGTGTGGATCTGACCTTGGGTCGAATTCTTTTTTGCTCTTACCTAATCCATGGCCTGGTCTTACCTTATTGGAGACTGAAACCAGACTGTTGCCTTTTGACTCTCTCCTCAAACAAAAGTAGAGAGAGTGGAGCCAGAGTTGAAAAACAGAGTTTAGACTAATCATGAGTAATTACAGCATGACGGGAGGGAAGAGAGGAGTGGGTTTGGGTACGTTTGAAAGATTGAGTGTGGACCTGTCATGTCCAACAAATCAATCTTCAGGTCAAGCCAGGGTGAGCCGGGGTTGAACAGTTTAAAACTTTAACATGATTGCTTTTGCATGACAAAGGTGTGATTGATTATATACTATTGATTCTAAACTGAATAAAAGTCCAATTTAGCCGCTATCATAGACTAAGGAAGTGGGCGGAGCGGTAGAGAGGGGGGAAACTGAGGATGGTGGTGGGGGGAACCCAAGAGGGAGGGGCTTTAAAACTAAGATGTATGTGGAATAGACTATATAAACGGAGAGCTGAGAGGTAGACGGGAGGTGCTCTGCAGACCAGCTCGGCTTCCGTTACTCTATGTAATAAAGTCTATCTTGATTCTACAAAAAACTCTGGAAGAACTTTGATTTTTAATAAGTATAGTGATAATTTTCCACATCACGAGCCAGGCCTAATCGCCCAACATCAGTGCCGACCTCACTAATGCTCTTGTGGCTGAATGGAAGCAAGTCCCTGCAGCAATGTTCCAACATCTAGTGGAAAGCCTTCCCAGAACAGTGGAGGATGTTTATAGCAGCAAAGGCGGGGACCAACTCCATATTAATGCCCATGATTTTGGAATGAAATGTTTGACAAGCAGGTGTCTAGATACCTTTGGTAATGTAGTGTAGCATGTTATTGCGCTAACACTAGTAGCAATGCCCCCCATCTACCACTGCTGAAAAAGTCCTAGGGAAAACACTGCTGTAACTGACTGATTCTTAAAGGTTAAATATAATATACTGTGTATTATAAGCAGAGGTGTAGTCCAGGGTATACGCTGGTATACGGCGTATACCTACTTATTTTTCAGTCAGCATTGCGTATACCCACTTCTAAATCCCCCCGGATGCGCATCATTTCAGTAATATCTGTGAGTCAGATTGCCTATTTTCTTCCTCGGGGATAGTGAAGCCATGACCCACCCTCCTCTGCCTCTAATTGGCTGGTACTCGCTGCTTTCACTGATTAGATTGGTTAACTTTAGGCATGAGGACTGATGAGCCAATCAGAGGCAGAGTAGGGCGGGTCATGCCGAGGAAAAATATCGCTAATACCTCAGGTGCCAGTGAAAAAAAAAAAAAAAAAAAAAACTCAGGTGCCGGTGCCACTTGACTACGATAACGGCAGCAGACCAGACCAAA
>JAGTTL010002079.1:0-10726 GCA_036851935.1 Coregonus suidteri | reverse complement strand
ATCTGCAGATGGGGGCTACCTCACAAAATTTGGGAAAGGGTAAAACCAAAGAAAATTTCCCCCATTGTTTTACATCCCTAATGAAAAATTTCCACTTTAAACCCGGCCTTTTATACCCAAATTAAATCACACAATCCCAAATAAAGCACTTATTTGTTTTATACCAGGGGTCCCTTTTTGCTAAACGAATAATTAAAGGGAGCAATAAACTGCTAAAAACCCCCAAATGGATAATTCAAATATTTAAAATAAAGAGAGTATTTTTGCAAGATTTCAATTTGTTCATTTTTAAAGGGTACACGGTAAAAAGTCTACCCATTTTGCTCAAACCCCAAAGCACCCCATTGAGAATTTTTGGGAAACCACCCCTTTGAATATTATTCCGGGAAATTTAAACCTGATCTTTTTCCCAAATTGTTTGAAGGTCGGGGATTTAAAAAAAAATTTAAAAGGGTTTACTTTGAATATTTGAAAGGGGTTGGCGGGTTCCCTTGGCCCCCTTTATTGAAAAGTAAGCTCTTTTCCCTGCCTTTGGGCGGACGGGCATGGACGCCGGGGTTTATAATCAGACTCAAAGGGTCTCCCCGGGAACCCCGGGAAATCCCCCTTTAGCAGATCTGTTATCTAAATTTACCCAATTTAAACTTTAAAGGGACAGAGGGAAACAGAGAAACACTTTCGAGATTTCAAGTGTAAGGCCCCCCCCCGTTTAGTTGTTGATTCATGTGTATAAACTACTGTTCTGGGGGTTTTTCCCTGAGTAGTTTTTTATATGATCTCTCTCTAATTTCTCGGTTTCTACTAATTCTCTCTTTTTCTATCCTCCCCTCCCCTTTCTCGCTTTCCCCCGGGTTTCTCATTTGAAACAAAGTCAAATTTAATGATCATTTGTGCCCTGATTTTTTGAAAACGGAACCCAAAACCACGGGGGCAACCGTAAGTGAATGAAAATCAAAACCCCAAAAGCCAATCATGGGTTTGCAACGGGTGGGTTTTAATCTCTAAACTGCCTTACTCATGGCGGAAGGGGACTTGTTTAAGGCCCTTAAATGATGCCAGGGCACGTCGGGGTTTTGGGGGATGTCAATTTTTTCTAAAAACCCGGCCCTATTTACTCCTCTTAAGACTACACCTGATTTTAAATTTACTTTAAATGCTAAAAAAAAACCCCTTTGGCATTTTTTGGTTTTTTTTCCCTGCCCTTACTCTTTTTGGGAAAAGCTGCACTGTTGGAATAAATTTATTTTTTTAGATTTTTTAAATACTATTTTTTAAGACAAAAAATTTTCCCCGTTTTTGGGGACCTGACTACCAAAAGAGCCCTTTCTCTGCTCTAAAAACTAATTAAAAGGATTTTTTAGTTTGGAACAATGTGTAGGTTGGGATCGGGTTTCGTTTTTGTAAGTTTATGTTTTTCATTATTTGGGGGATTTTTGCCCACTTTGTTTTCCTAGGCCAATTTGACTAAAATACCTTTTTGACTTTTTCAACCAAATACGGAACATTTAAATACATTTCTAATCTTCGCAGTTTTTCCAAAGCCCAAAACCCAAACCCCACTTTCTCTACCCCCAAGAAAACCCCATACAACAGGGTTGTCTTTGCCCCAACTTTTTTAGTCTAAAAATGTTTTCTAAAACTCCTAAAACATGAAGGGAGGATTTTTTTTGTGTTTGAAGAGAGGTTTAAAAACTTTAAAATCCCATAGACATACAGATAAGGTTTTAGTGACAATCTAAAAAAAAACCAAAAATTACTGGGGGTAAACCCTTTGTCCCTTAAATTATTGTACAAACAAAAAATCCAATTGAAGGGAAAAAAAAAAAAAGAAGTTTTAAATCCCCCCTTTGTTACCCAAATAAACAAAGCTGTCCCCGGAAACAAATGGAAAAGAAGAAAGGGGTTTTTATTGTTTTATTAAAATTTTAAGCCCCTTGGAAAACCCAAAACACATAACTTTAAAAATTTTTAAGGATAAAAATGTTCATTGTTTTTTCATTTCTCTCTCTCTCCCCTCTCTCTCCCTCTCTCTCTCTCTCTCTCTTCTCTCTCATTCTCCCCGTGTTCTACCCCACTCTCTTTCTCTCTCTCTCTCTTTTCCCGCTCCTCTCTTTCGCTCTTCAATTAAATTTTTCCAATTTAAATTTTAAAGGGGCTTTTTTCCCCCATTGGAAACGTATTTTTTCAATTGCCAAAGAAAAGGGGAAGTAGATAGAAAACAAAGTGAAAAAAATATTAAAACATTAAACTTTAAACCTCGAATTTAAAAGGGAATAAAGACATTTCAAATGTAAAATTATTTATAATTTACATGTTGAAACCCAATGTGAAAAATAGTTTAAGTACAAAAGGGAAAAATAAAAAAAACATAAATAGGGTTTTGTTTTACAAAGGTTTTTTTCTTCACTGGTTTCCCTTTTTCCCTTTGTCCCAACATTTAAAAAAAATTCTTGCAGCGGGTGAGGGCACCTTTTGGTTTTCCCCAAGTAGTTTAAGGGAGTTTACCCAAAATTGGGTTTGTTGTTTCAAAATTTTTGTGGATCGCTGTAATTCTGAGGGAAAATATTTTTGTCCCCTTAAATGGTATACTTTTTGGCAGGATTTTTAGGAAGTGCAGCTCAGTTTCCCCCTCATTTTGGGGGCCCAAGTGGGGCCCCCTAGCTGTTTTCCCTTGGGAGTGCCGGGTTCTCCCTACGGGGGCCTTTTTTCAATAAAAGGGCTATGCCATTTGAGTTTTTAACATAGTAAAAGTTTTCCTTAATTTTGGGTAAAATCCCGTGGTCGGTATTCTGCCCTGTGTACCTCTGTTTAGGGCCAAATCCCAGTTTTTAGTTTGTTTCTGTTTTTTTTGTTTTTTTTCCAATTGTCAAGTAATTCTCCTTTTGTTTTTTTATGATTTGGGTTTTGGTCTCTTTGTGTTGTTGTTGTTGTTTTTGTCCGGGGGCGGGTGTGGGGTCTGTTTGTTTTTTTTGTGAACAAAAGCCCCAGGCCCAAGCTTACTTGGGGACTCTTCTCCAATTTTCATCCCCCTTGGTGGGTTTGAGGCTTTTTTTAAGGGAAAGGGTTTTGGGAATCGTTTCCCCGGGTTATAAAATTTTAAAGGGCTCTTTTTGGATTTTGATAATTGGGCGGGTTTTGGGCCTATTTCTGTTTTTGCAGGCATTTTTTGGTTTTTTTACGTTGTACCCTGGGGGATTGTTTTTCAGAATTCTGCATGCAGAGCCCAAATTTTTGGTGTTTTGCCCCATTTTTTAATTTTGGGTTTGGGTGAGGGACCCCAGACTCAGAACCAAAAAGGGGGCATGGGTTCTATAACTGATTCAAGTATTTTTAGCCAGATCCTATTGGTAGGTCAAAATTTTATGTTCATTTGATGGCATAGAAGGCCCCTCTTGCCTGGTCTATCAGATGTTCACAGCTTGTATTTTTTTAATATTTTTTTTTCACCTTTATTTGTGGAAGTTACATGTGGCGCTGATCTTTTTAGGCCCGATTTATGTATAGTTTTTGGGGCTCTAGGGGCAAACGGTGTCTAGTTGGAATTAGTATTTGTGGTCCTGGCAACTGGACCTTTTTTTGGAACACCATATTTTTTCCTTACTGAGATTTACTGTCAGGGCCAAGGTCTGACAGAATCTGTGCAGAAGATCTAGGTGCGCTGTAGGCACTCCTTGGTTGGTGACAGAAGCCACCAGATCATCAGCAAAACAGGAAGACATTGACTTCATATTCTAGTAGCGGTGAAGGCCAGGTGATGCCAGACTGTTCTATGTAGCCCTCGCCAATTCGTCGATATATATGTTTGAAGAGTGCGGGGCTTAAACTGCATCCCTGTCTCCCACCAAGCGCAATCCTTTTGGGAAGAAGACTGTGTGGTGTTTTTGGCCAATTTTAAAACCGCACAACTTGTTGTGATTGTGCTACATGGATTTTATAATGTCGTAGGTTTTGCCCACAAACCAACTTTCCATCAATTTGTATAGCAGACCCACATGCCAAATTGGAGGTCAAAAGCATTTTTGAAATTCAACAAAGCATGAGAAGACTTTGCCTTGATTTTGGTTTGTTTGTTTGGCAATTAGGCGTGTGCAGGGTGAATACGTGGTTCTCCTCGTACCGGTAATTTGGTAAAAAAGCCAATTGACATTTGCTCAGTACATTGTTTTCTACTGAGGAAATGAACGAGTCGCTGCTTTTAATGATAATGCAGAGGATTTTCCAGGTTTGCTGTTGACGAATATCCCACGGTAGTTTATTGGGGTCAAATTTGTCTCGCACTTTTTGTGGCATGTTGTGATCAGTCCTTGGTTCCACATATTGGGGAAGATGCCAGAGCTAAGGGATGATGTTAAAGAGTTTAAGTATAGCTAATTGAAATTTGTGGTCTGTATATTTTATCATTTCATTGAGGATACCATTAACACCACAGGACTTTTTGGGTTGGAGGGTTTTGTATTTTGTCCTGTAGTTCATTCAATTTAATTGGAGAATCCAGTGGGGTTCTGGTAGTCTTTATAGTTGATTTCTAAGATTTGCATTTGATCATGTATATTTTTTTTTGCTGTTTGTTCTCTGTTATAGGGCCAAAAAGATGGAGAAGTGGGTTTACCCATACATCTCCGTTTTGGATAGATAGCTCTTCGTGTTGTTGTTTGTTTAGTGTTTTCCAATTTTCCCAGAAGTGGTTAGAGTCTATGGATTCTTCAATTACATTGAGCTGATTTTCTGACATGCTGTTCCTTCTTTTTTCCGTAGTGTATTTCTGTATTGTTTCAGTGATTCACCATAGTGAAAGCGTAAGCTCAGGTTTTCTGGGTCTGTATGTTTTTGGTTGGATAGGTTTCTCAATTTCTTTCTTAGGTTTTTGCATTCTTCATCAAACCATTTATCTTGTTATACTTTTCTTTGGTTTTCTGTTAGAGATTTTTTGGATTGATAGGGAAGCTGAGAGGTCAAATATACTGTTTAGGTTTTCTACTGCCAAGTTTACACCTTCACTATTACAGTGGAATGTTTTGTCCAGGAAGTTTTCTAGAATGGATTGATTTTGTTGTTTCCTAAGAGTTTTTTGGTAGGTTTCAACACTACTTTCCTTCCATCTATAGCATTTCTTAATATTATTCAGTTCCTTTGGCTTTGATGCCTCATGATTGAGTATTGCTCCTGTTCAAGTAGACTGTGATTTTGCTGTGGTCTGATAGGGGTGTCAGGGGGGCTGACTGTGAACGCTCTGAGAGGACTCTGGGTTGAGGTCAGTGATAAAGTAGTCTACAGTACTACTGCCAAGAGATGAGCTATAGGTGTACCTACCATAGGAGTCCCCTCTAAGCCTACCATTGACTATGTACATACCCAGTGTGCGACAGAGCTGCAGGAGTCGTGACCCGTTTTTGTTGGTTATGTTGTTGTAGTTGTGCCTAGGGGGGCATATGGGTGAGGGAATGCTGTCACCTCCAGGTAGGTGTTTGTCCCCCTGTGTGCTGAGGGTGTCAGGTTCTTGTCCAGTTCTGGCATTTAGGTCACCACAGACTAGTACATATCCCTGGGTCTGGAAATTATTGATTTCCCCCTCCAGGATGGAGAAATTGTCTTCATTAAAGTATGGGGATTCTAGTGGGGGGATATAGGTAGCACACAGGAGGACATTTTTCTCAGTTGAGATAATTTCCTTTAGAAATTTCTAACCAAATGTAAAATGTTCCTGTTTTGATTAATTTAATAGAGTGAGTTAGGTCTGCTCTATACCAAATTAGCATACCCCCTGAGTACCTTCCCTGTTTCACACCTGGTAGTTTGGGGATGGATGGGACTACCAGCTCTCTGTAACCTAGAGGGCAACCAGTGGGTCCGTCTCCTCTATACCATGTTTCTTGTAGGATGACAATGTCTGTATTTCGATTTCTTTGGTGAAGTTCCAGATTCATGCTCTTTAGGCCAAAGGCAGATGACCTCAGGCCTTAGGATATTCCAGGATGAAATAGTGAAGGCTTTGTGTTCCATAAAGTGTCTAATGTTGTTGGTTGTGTGGGTTTGGCCTCAGGCCAGTAATTGTGAGCAGAGCCTGCTGAGCATCTGGTACATGCCATTGGCTTGGGCTAGTGTAAGAGTGGGTGTTGGCCTGTTTGCCTGCTCACGGGCCTGGGCGTATGTTGTGTGACTTTCATGTTGAGGCCCTCTTTGTGGAGTGGGGGGCTGGGATGGGTAGGAGGGGCATAGGTCTGATCTGAGGGGCCTAAATGGGGTCTTGTGGGCATGGTTGACTTGGGGGAGAGTTAATTGGTGGGGGTGGGGGTGTAGATGTGGTTGATGGTGCTGTGGTCTGGATGTAGGTCCTCTCTCTGCGGGGGTCCTCTATGTGTAGGTCCTGGGGGGGGGTCACGGCAGGTCTGGGAGAGTGTCTCCCTGGTCTGGGCGGGGTTGTCTGTTGATCTGTTGCTCCTGTGTGAGGTGTTGGGGTCTGTGGTTGAGGGCGATATCCTTTAGGGTCCGGGCGAAGGTGTGCACTGCTGCCCTTGTATAGGTGGACCTGGTCATAAAGGCTGTTCACGTCCAGGGTGGAGTGGGTGGGCCAGGAAGACATTTGGTTTTGATGCACAGTCACGGGAAATAATTGCGTTTACCTCTCTCTCTCTCTCTCTCTCTCATCTCTCTCGTCTCGCTCTCTCTCTCTCAATCTCTCTCTCTCTCTCTCTCTCTCTCTTCTCTCTCTCTCTCTCTCTCTCTCTCTCTCTCTCTCTCTCTCTCTCTCTCTCTCTCTCTCCACCACCAAGTCCTAAAAAAAGTCACTGAGTCCCTCTCTTCTACCCCTCTCTTCTTCTCCCCCTCTCTCCTTCCCCTTATCTCCTTCCCCCTCTCTCTCCCTTGTTATCAGCCTGACTCACTCAACAGGAGAGGGCTTTACACACGTCACAGGCTAACTATCTGGGTCCCACAAACACATGCAGGAGCCACATCACTATAATATTTCAAGAATCATTCAGATTTCATTGCGTTGACACACCAAATTGCCTGAAAGGACCACAAGCTCTTGCTGTGTCACCACTACTGTCACTGCTAGCAAAACGACAAGAAATACGGCAACGAAAGTAATGAACGAAGACAACCTGTCCTGTACTAAAATATCTTGATGGTGGTTATGGCTTATAGCTTCCCATTGACTCAAAGGGGACTTGTACACCTCTCCTTTTGTCAGTGTATTTGTAATGCACTTTGTGTTGTTACTCTGTGTAGTTGTTGTGTTAGTCTCCCTGGGAAGGTGTGAGGGGAAAGAGCTACATCAGCGGTACATCACGTTAAACATGTAGTCAGTTTACACAAGAGTAGAGACTAGTCATCGTTCACCTGGGGCACCCTGCTCAATGGTCAGTAGTGCAATTATGCTTTGCATGCAGCAGTCTTGTACAAAGCAGTGAGGGAGAGAGAAAGAGAAAAGGGTAGGGAGAGAGAAAGATGGAGGGGGAGAGAGAGTAGAAAAGAGAAAGATGGTGGAGAGAGACTGCACTATTGTTACAATTATGAATCTGAATATGTGTCTTTGAGGGAGGGAAAGAGAGAGAGGGAGAGAGGAAGTGAGAGAGACAGAGAGGGAGAGATGAAGAAAGGCTACTGTCTTACCTCCACAGGGTGCTCTCTGTAACACTCCCCAGGTGAAAGTCGTAGAGTTTGGTCAGAATCAGGATAACCTGGAAACAAAAAATACATAACATGTGTTATAAGTATGTAATAAGCCATGAAATAACTCAAATCTATTAGATAATAAACAGAAACATTTAAGAATACCACAGGTTATTCTCTCTGAAGACAAGAGAGACTGGGCAAACGTATTCTATATTCTCTTAGAAGAACACCAACCTACGTGTTCCATAAAAAACAATCAAAACCACCATAAACAACAACAACAGGTGTTTGTCGATACATTCGCATGTTATGAATGTCCCTTCGGCTCCGTCCCCAACACAACACTAGTTAAGGGGCACTATGCCAACCTGTATGCCCACTTTGAACCCTCTCTCTCTTGATCCCTCAAGCATGATCCTGCAGTCAGTCCCTCTGTTCCCATAGCTTTGGTCTGAGCGGTTTGAAGAGCATGAAAGAGAGAGAGGAGGGAAGGGGGTCTTTGATAACACACTGAACAAGGAGACAGGTGAATCACAGACCAAGATGGCCGACCATATTCTAGAGACCAGTGGTCAGATTTGATATCAAAACAGAGGACCAGAAAATTATATAACTGAATCCAAAATCAACCACTATACCTCCTCCCTAGAAACTCCTGTAGGAAAAAAAAAACTTGTAGAGTATTTGACGTTTAAAAAGGCTTATGAAGTTTGTAATTTCCATTTGAAATTTAAAACAAAAATGTTTCCTTATGAAAATTGTATCAACCCCTAAATAAAATATATTTATAATCCACATAATAATTCACATTCCTGTTGCTGCAGGATTATTTTCCTGCTGTATCAAACTGCCTCAAATGAGGATCCTACATCTGTATGTGCACGCTGTATGGCAAAAATTCCACCCAGCCTATTAGAAAGCAAATCGTTAAAAGATTATTACCATTCTGATTAAACCTATCTTAGATCTACAGGAGAGGCTAGTGGGTAGAAATGGCCAAGGGATTGATTTGGGATTCAACGTATGCTCCTCTGAGTGGAAGGCTATTGATGCAACAAGGGCACATATGGTGTCTGTGGAGGAGACAAACATAGAGTAATACTGGTGAGACAACACTGGTGAGACAACACTGGTGAGACAACACTGGTGAGACAACACTGGTGAGACAACACTGGTGTGACAACACTGGTGAAACACACTTTGAGACAACACTGGTGAGACAACACTGGTGAGACAACACTGGTGTAACAACACTGGTGAGACTACACTGGTGTAACAACACTGTCTTTATATAAATGCCTCAACAGCCATATGGTCACAGCGTCATTAGCGATGTACATTACAACCTACAGGGTGCGTCGTTAATTCTGAGGTTGCCGCTGGAATTTGTTAAATGCAAAAACATGGAAAAGATTGACTCATCTCGAACCTTAATTATTTACCATTCGTCAGAACACAGATTACTTGAATGTGTGATCAGGACGAGGTGTTACATAATGAAAGCTTTGTTTTCTAAAGCTACAAACCAAATTGACTCTGGCTTTTTTATTTGCATACTTGTCTCTTGTTAGCGTCCCCCTCTTTGCGCCAAGCGTATGCTTCCTTAAAGTGAACAGACAAGCTTGACTTCGCTGCAAGGTAATTCGCTAGCTGTCTCTCTTCGTCTTGCCTGACTACATTTAGATATACAGTATACATCTGGAAGCCAACACCAGTTGTAGACTTGACCTCCGTGGTCTATGTGTACAGACTCCAGGCTGGCCCTTAAGAGCCCCAAGGACTGGCCTGGACCTCACTGGGGAGCCACTAATGGTTCTCTCTGAGAGATGGTGCCACCACCCTGGGGGCCCTCTCCTCCTCCTAAGACTGTGAGCAGATGGTTTGGGCCAAGCAAGATTGCACTGCCAGAGAGGGCAATGTAGAGAGAGAGGAAGAAAAACATAGAAGAAGAAAATGGGATTCTTGCCATGCCGATAAAATGCAAAGCATGGTAATGTGTCTGTATCTGTGTGTGTGTGCGTGAGCTTGCATGTTCTTGCTTAAGAGTGTGTGTGTAGATTCCTGCAGGTGCCTGATGTTATCAGACAAGCTTGCTCTCCTCTGCCAGGGGGTGGCACCACACAGACAGGGAGCAGTCCCCCTCCATGACAGCATGAATTGAAAATTCACATTGAATAACTGGGGCACCAGCTGAAATCCCAGAGAATACTTTTGTCCTGTCAGCTTGTATCACCCTCATGAAAATCTTAATCATGTCTCCGAGAATGCACTGCTCGCCCAAACACAAACGGAATACAAACGGTGAAAGCATTAAATGTGGGGCGGTTGCAAAAAAAACCTATAACTTTTAGCAACTCCTTGTAACATATTGTCAAGTTTGTTTACATAGTGCCGATCTTTGTTGGTCCTGTTTAGTCGACTGACAATGGTTTCAATGAAGTGCGGATGGCACAAACTGTAAACAAATAAGTTTCACGAGGCAGCCATTTTTCAAGTACATTCTCCCCTCCTCGAAAACCCCAATGGACTGCAATGAATGGAAGAAAATGTCAGCTTGTTGCCTCGCAATTAACCAACTGTGGTGAAAACCTATTATTAGCATAAATAAATGTCCCATGTCCACAAAGACCAATTCAAAGTGACAAAGGGAATTTTGAATGCTGATTTAGTTCTGTGGTGCGCTAATGATAGGTCACTAATGACTTTGAGAAAACTGTTAATCTCTCCTCCAAGCCAGTCAGAAGTTTAATTGTGTTAGCCCCGCGAATTGCTGGTGTTCATCGCCGGGGTCAATGCTATGTGGCCCGGTAACAAGGACACTAAATTGAACATGCTTTTCGATATTGAATACTGAATGAGTATCTAGTCTCTCAGGAGTGTTGAATCAGTGCGGCGTGGCGGAAACACCTGGCTAATAAAAATAACACCTCAGAATGTCTGTGTCCTTGTGGATAACTGGCTCTGCATGTGACGACAGTGTTGCATCATGGTTGCATTAACCATACAGTAGCTGTGTTATGGAACATGGCACATGTCAAATAATTATCATTAAAACATAAATGTAGTGTGGGGAACATTAGTTGATCATTTGTTTTAATATATTTTTCTA
>JAGTTL010002078.1:0-10729 GCA_036851935.1 Coregonus suidteri | reverse complement strand
CCAAGGTTCACTTGTCTAAAGCCCAATTTGAGTTTTACGTTCTCTTTTCACTTCCCTTTTTATCCTTCAACATGGTCCAGTTTCTCGGAATAGAACAAAGGAGCAGATTGGAGGTTTGAAAAGGGGAATCTAGTTTAATAAACATCCACTTGGAGGATCTTTTCATCTCAGCCCTGAACAGTAGCCCTGTTTGATTAAATATCTAGATACAGAACAACAGAAGAGCAGATGGAGCTTTGAAGATGGAAACTCTGAGTGAAGTTCTAAATCCCCTTACCTGTTCTTCAGCAGCCAGTAATCCTGCCCACCCAAGGTACCGTAACCCACAGCAAGGACAGCATGGTTTACCTTCTTTGTGCAAGTTGGATCATTGTAAATTCCTACAATGATACATGGGTTGGACAATGACAAGTCAGCTCTCAAGATATATGCATTTCTCCTCAAGTCAAGGCCAAACAGTGGGGGAAAAAAGTATTTAGTCAGCCATCAATTGTGCAAGTTCTCCCACTTAAAAAGGTGAGAGAGGCCTGTAATTTTCATCATAGGTACACGTCAACTATGACAGACAAATTGAGGAAAAAAATTCCTGAAAATCACATTGTAGGATTTTTTATGAATTTATTTGCAAATTATGGTGGAAAATAAGTATTTGGTCACCTACAAACAAGCAAGATTTCTGGCTCTCACAGACCTGTAACTTCTTCTTTAAGAGGCTCCTCTGTCCTCCACTCGTTACCTGTATTAATGGCACCTGTTTGAACTTGTTATCAGTATAAAAGACACCTGTCCACAACCTCAAACAGTCACACTCCAAACTTCACTATGGCCAAGACCAAAGAGCTGTCAAAGGACACCAGAAACAAAATTGTAGACCTGCACCAGGCTGGGAAGACTGAATCTGCAATAGGTAAGCAGCTTGGTTTGAAGAAATCAACGGTGGGAGCAATTATTAGGAAATGGAAGACATACAAGACCACTGATAATCTCCCTCGATCTGGGGCTCCACGCAAGAGCTCACCCCGTGGGGTCAAAATGATCACAAGAACGGTGAGCAAAAATCCCAGAACCACACGGGGGGGACCTAGTGAATGACCTGCAGAGAGCTGGGACCAAAGTAACAAAGCCTACCATCAGTAACACACTAACGCCGCCAGGGACTCAAATCCTGCAGTGCCAGACGTGTCCCCCTGCTTAAGCCAGTACATGTCCAGGCCCATCTGAAGTTTGCTAGAGTGCATTTGGATGATCCAGAAGAGGATTGGGAGAATGTCATATGGTCAGATGAAACCAAAATAGAACTTTTTGGTAAAAAACTCAACTCGTCGTGTTTGGAGGACAAAGAATGCTGAGTTGCATCCAAAGAACACCATACCTACTGTGAAGCATGGGGGTGGAAACATCATGCTTTGGGGCTGTTTTTATGCAAAGGGACTAGAATGACTGATCCGTGTAAAGGAAAGAATGAATGGGGCCATGTATCGTGAGATTTTGAGTGAAAACCTCTTTCCATCAGCAAGGGCATTGAAGATGAAACGTGGCTGGGTCTTTCAGCATGACAATGATCCCAAACACACCACCCGGGCAACGAAGGAGTGGCTTCGTAAGAAGCATTTCAAGGTCCTGGAGTGGCCTAGCCAGTCTCCAGATCTCAACCCCATAGAAAATCTTTGGAGGGAGTTGAAAGTCCGTGTTGCCCAGCGACAGCCCCAAAACATCACTGCTCTAGAGGAGATCTACATGGAGGAATGGGCCAAAATACCAGCAACAGTGTGTGAAAACCTTGTGAAGACTTACAGAAAACGTTTGACCTGTGTCATTGCCAACAAAGGGTATATAACAAAGTATTGAGAAACTTTTGTTATAGACCAAATAATTATTTTCCACCATAATTTGCAAATACATTCATAAAAAATCCTACAATGTGATTTTCTGGATTTTTTCCCCCTCATTTTGTCTGTCATAGTTGACGTGTACCTATGATGAAAATTACAGGCCTCTCTCATCTTTTTAAGTGGGAGAACTTGCACAATTGGTGGCTGACTAAATACTTTTTTCCCCCACTGTAGTTGACCATAAAGTGGACAATTACAACACAATTAAAGCCACATTGTTTGCATTACCAATGTCAACACCATGCTCTGCTTAAAATTTTAAAAACATGATCCAAGATGTACAATTATTGAATTAATTTTAAAAGGAAGTTTTTCCATACCACTGCGGTAGAAGGCAAAAAGTGGTCGGGTGGCGTCAATGGCGACAGAGATGGGTCCGATGGTGGCCAGTGCTTCTTTCAGAGCCCCCTCATCCCCCTCAGGCAGAAAGCTGTACCTGGAACAGTTTGCAGCACGCTGAGCAGGGTTGTAGCTACACTGTTGTTGCTAACAGGGGAGACAAGACAACAAAGGGGTCAGATACTACTGCACAAGGCTAATGTGGCATGGGGAGGTGGAGGGTGAAATAAGCTACAACCAGCTAGTTACTACAGCTACTTACCAAGAGCAGCTGACCCCAGCTACACACTACTAATACTGTTAATACTACTTCATACTCACCACTCCCTTGTAGGGGTAGGATTGGTCAGAGTCAATGCCCTGGTTGTCGATGACATACTGGAAGGCCTGGTCCATGAAGCCACCATTGCAGCCCTTATTGCCATATTTGGAGGAGCAGTCCACCAGGTTCTGGGGGCTGAGGTCTATCAGTTTACCTGTGGTCTTCATCAGCTGGCCCTCCAGGGCCCCGACAGAGCTGAATGCCCAGCAGGAGCCACAGGAGCCCTATGGACAAAACAATTGTTAGGGAAGCAATCCCCATCTAATACCTGGATAAAGTTCATTTGAGAGCCCTATTAATAATACCTTATTTTACAGTACTATTTCATTACTATTAAATCTACAATAAATGATGTGGTAGCAATGGTTGCTGAAACTTGTGCAATCTAACAAAAAGGAAAAAAACTTGGTTTCAAATACTGCTTAGTGGTGTTTGATTCAGTTCTCACTGCACCCCAAAAGTAATGACAGTCAGTACAATGTATCTATTATTTTACTATGTAATACAGAACATTTTTACTGGCACAATAAAGTGTAACTGAAATGTTTATGTTTTGTAGTGCTTGTCATTCAGTGGTTTTAAACTTGCAAACGCTAGCACTTAGGCCGACAACTACCTCACATAAAAGGAACTAATTCAATGACTGAGAACAAGGAAGAAACCTACAGTAGACAAACAGAGGAAGTGAGACCTGAAAAGAGACAACTCTGTGCTTCAACATCCTGATATCAGTTATTACACTGTAACAACAACTTTAATTCAACCCAAAGATATTTACCAGTAGTTAAAAAAGAGAATATAGTGAGGGAAAAAAGTATTTGATCCCCTGCTGATTTTGTACATTTGCCCACTGACAAAGACATGATCAGTCTATATGTCACGCTCGTTGATGAACGGGATGGACCAAGGCGCAGCGTGATATGCGTACATGTTTATTTGAACCGAATAAACAACACAACAAAACAACAAACGAACCGTGAAGTCCAAGGTAGAACACAAAACATACCTTACACGGAACAAGATCCCACAACTACACAGTGCCAATAGGCTGCCTAAGTATGGTCCCCAATCAGAGACAACGAGCGACAGCTGCCTCTGATTGGGAACCACACCGGCCAACATAGATCTAGACATACTAGATAGAAAACATAGAAAATACAACATAGAAAATCACACCCTGACTCAACAAATAAGAGTCCCCAGAGTCAGGGCGTGACAGTACCCCCCCCCCAAAGGTGCGGACTCCGACCGCACAACATAAACATAACAGGGTAGGTGCCGGGTGGGCATTCCGCCTCGGAGGCGGCTCCGGCTCAGGGCGTGACGACCTCTCACTCTTCGCCTCCCTGTTGCGCCCTTGGTCTGGTCTAGACCTCGGCGCGTTGCTTCCCCTCTCCTTCCTCCCACTATACTCCAAGCCCTGTCTGGACCCTGGTGTGGGAGACACCAAACCTGGAGAGGGGCTGACGTCTGGGTCTGGACTGGAGCCGCTGACCGGAGCCGCTGACCGGAGCTGGACCGGGCACCGGTGGAGCGGACTGCTCAGGCACCGGACTTGACCCCGGTGGAGCGGACTGCTCTGGCTCCGGAGTGGAGCCGCTGACCGGAGCTGGATCAGGCACCGGTGGAGCGGACTGCTCTGGCTCCGGAGTGGAGCCGCTGACCGGAGCTGGACTGGACCCTGGTGGAGCGGACTGCTCTGGCTCCTGAGTGGAGCAGCTGACCGGAGCTGGATCAGGCACCGGTGGAGCGGACTGCTCTGGCTCCGGACTGGAGCAGCTGACCGGAGCTGGATCAGGCACTGGTGGAGCGGACTGCTCTGGCTCCGGACTGGAGCTTCTGACTGGTGCCGGACCAGGCACCGGTGGAACAGGCACGGGTCGTGCCGGACTGGACACACTCACCACTGGTCTGGTGCGAGGAGCAGGCACGGGCCGAACCGGACTAGGAACATGCACCACTGGCTTGGTGCGAGGAGCAGGAACAGGCCGGGCCGGACTGGCGACACTCACCACTGGCTTGGTGCTAGGAGCGGGAACAGGCCGGGCCGGACTGGCGACGCGCACCACTGGCTTGGTGCGAGGAGCAGGAACAGGCCGGGCCGGGCTGGCGACGCGCACGACGCACTGGCTTGGTGCGAGGAGCAGGAACAGGCCGGGCTGGGAACACGCACCACTGGTTTGGTGCGAGGAGCAGGAACAGGCCGGACCGGGCTGGCGACGCGCACCACTGGCTTGGTGCGAGGAGCAGGAACAGGCCGGGCCGGGCTGGCGACGCGCACCACTGGCTTGGTGCGAGGAGCAGGAACAGGCCGGGCTGGGAACACGCACCACTGGTTTGGTGCGAGGAGCAGGAACAGGCTGGACCGGGCTGGCGACGCGCACCACTGGCTTGGTGCGAGGAGCAGGAACGGACCGTACCGGACTGTGGAGGCGGACTGGAGGTCTGAAGCGGAGAGCTGGCACAACCCGTCCTGGCTGGATGCCTACTTCCGCACAGTATGTGTGAGGCATTAGCACAGGACGCACAGGGCTGTGCACGCATTAAAAACTGTAATATCTTATGTTTCACCGAGTCGTGGCTGAACGACGACATGGATAACATACAGCTAGCGGGCTATACGCTACATCGGCAGGATAGAACGGCTGACTCCGGTAAGACAAGGGGTGGTGGTCTGTGTATATCTGGTGCACAAAATCAAATACTAAGGAAGTCTCGAGGTTTTGCTCGCCTGAGGTAGAGTATCTTATGATAAGCTGTAGACCACACTATTTACCAAGAGAGTTTTCATCTATATTTTTTCATAGCTGTCTATTTACCACCACAAACCAATGCTGGCATTAAGATTGCACTGAATGAGTTGTACAAGGCCATAAATCAACAGGAAAACGCTCATCCAGATGCAGCGCTCCTAGTGGCCGGGGACTTTAATGCAGGGAAACTTAAATCAGTTCTAGCTAATTTCTACCAGCATGTTAAATGTGCAACCAGAGGGAAAAAAACTCTAGACCACCTTTACTCCACACACAGAGACGCATACAAAGCTCTCCCTCGCCCTCCATTTGGCAAATCTGACCATAACTCTATCCTCCTGATTCCTGCTTATAAGCAAAAACTAAAGCAGGAAGCACCAGTGACTTGGTTAATAAAAAAGTGGTCAGATGACGCAGATGCTAAGCTACAGGACTGTTTTTGCTAGCACAGACTGGAACATGTTCCGGGATTCTTCAGACAGCATTGAGGAGTACACCACATCAGTCACTGGCTTCATCAATAAGTGCATCGATGATGTCGTCCCCACAGTGACCGTACGTACATACCCCAACCAGAAGCCATGGATTACAGTAAACATCCGCACTGAGCTAAAGGGTAGAGCTGGCGCTTTCAAGGAACGGGACTCTAACCCGGACGCTTATAAGAAATCCCGCTATGCCCTCCGACGAACCATCAAACAGGCAAAGAGTCAATACAGGACTAAGATTGAATCGTACTACACTGGCTCTGACGCTCGTCGGATGTGGCAGGGCTTGAAAACTATTACAGACTACAAAGGGAAGCACAGCCGTGAGCTGCCCAGTGACACAAGCCTACCAGATGAGCTAAACCACTTCTATGCTCACTTCGAGGCAAGCAACACTGAAGCATGCATGAGAGCACCAGCTGTTCCGGATGACTATGTGATCACGCTCTCCGTAGCCGATGTGAGTAAGACTTTTAAGCAGGTCAACATTCACAAGGCCGCAGGGCCAGACGGATTACCAGGACGTGTACTCCGAGCATGTGCTGACCAACTGGCAAGTGTCTTCACTGACATTTTCAACATGTCCCTGACTGAGTCTGTAATACCAACATGTTTCAAGCAGACCACCATAGTCCCCGTGCCCAAGGACTCTAAGATAACCTGCCTAAATGGCTACCGACCCGTAGCACTGACGTCTGTAGCCATGAAGTGCTTTGAAAGGCTGGTCATGGCTCACATCAACAGCATTATCCCAGAAACCCTAGACCCACTCCAATTTGCATACCGCCCCAACAGATCCACAGATGATGCAATCTCTATTGCACTCCACACTGCCCTTTCCCACCTGGACAAGAGGAACACCTACGTGAGAATGCTATTCATTGACTACAGCTCAGCATTCAACACCATAGTGCCCTCTAAGCTCATCACTAAGCTAAGGATCCTGGGACTAAACACCTCCCTCTTCAACTGGATCCTGGACTTCCCTGACGGGGGCCGCCCTCAGGTGGTAAGGGTAGGTAACAACACATCTGCCACACTGATCCTCAACACGGGGGCCCCTCAGGGGTGCGTGCTCAGTCCCCTCCTGTACTCTCTGTTCACCCATGACTGCATGGCCAGGCACGACTCCAACACCATCATTAAGTTTGCCGACGACACAACAGTGGTAGGCCTCCTATAGGGAGGAGGTCAGAGACCTGGCCGTGTGGTGCCAGGACAACAACCTCTCCCTCAACGTGACCAAGACAAAGGAGATGATTGTGGACTACAGGAAAAAAAAGAGGACTGAGCACGCCCCCATTCTCAGCCTCCCTACTGTTATTTTATTTTACTTCTGCTCTTTTTTTTCTCAACACTTTTTTTGTTGTTTGTTTTTATTTTTTACTTTTTTTCTTAAAAAATAAATGCACTGTTGGTTAAGGGCTGTAAGTAAGCATTTCACTGTGATGTCTGCACCTGTTGTATTCGGCGCATGTGACCAATACAATTTGATTTGATTTGATTTGATTTACAGTACGTAGAACCGGCGCAGGATATGCAGGACCGAGGAGGCGTACTGGAGTCCAGGAGCGTTGAGCCGGCACACCCCGTCCTGGCTGGATGCCCATCTTCGCACGGCACGTGCGTGCGTGGTGCTAGCACAGGACATACAGGACTGTGCCGGCACACTGGCGACACAGTACGTAGCTCCGCATAACACGGAGCCTGCCCAGTCACACGCTTCCTCGCATGAGTACGGGGAGTTGGCTCTGCTCTAACACTAGGCTCCGCCAACCACCCTTTTAGCCCCCCAATTTTTTTTTCTTGGGGCTGTCTCTCGGCCTTCTTCCTCGACCGGCGTCCTCTGTGTTGCCATTGCTCCTCTCCTGCCTGGGCATCTACCTTCGCCCATGGCCCTTTCCCCGCAAATATCTCCTCCCATGACCACCAATTTCCCACCTGTGACATGGCTACTCTCTCCGCCTGGGCACGCTGCTTGGTCCTCGTTTGGTGGGATCTTCTGTCACGCTCGTTGATGAACGGGACGGACCAAGGCGCAGCGTGATATGCGTACATGTTTATTTGAACCGAATAAACAACACGACAAAACAACAAACGAAACGAACCGTGAAGTCCAAGGTAGAACACAAAACATACCTTACACGGAACAAGATCCCACAACTACACAGTCCCAATAGGCTGCCAAAGTATGGTCCCCAATCAGAGACAACGAGCGACAGCTGCCTCTGTTTGGTAACCACAGCGGCCAACATAGATCTAGACATACTAGATAGAAAACATAGAAAATACAACATAGAAAATCACACCCTGACTCAACAAATAAGAGTCCCCAGAGTCAGGGCGTGACACTATAGTTTTAATGGTAGGTTTATTTGAACAGTGAGAGACAGAATAAAAACAAAAAAATCCAGAAAAACGCATGTCAAAAATGTTATAAATTGATTTGCATTTTAATGAGGGAAATAGGTATTTGACCCCTCTGCAAAACATGACTTAGTACATGGTGGCAAAACCCTTGTTGGCAATCAGAGAGGTCAGACGTTTCTTGTAGTTGGCCACCAGGTTTGCACACATCTCAGGAGGGATTTTGTCCCACTCCTCTTTGCAGATCTTCTCCAAGTCATTAAGGTTTCGAGGCTGACGTTTGGCAACTCGAACCTTCAGCTCCCTCCACAGATTTTCTATGGGATTAAGGTCTGGAGACTGGCTAGGCCACTCCAGGACCTTAATGTGCTTCTTCTTGAGCCACTCCTTTGTTGCCTTGGCCGTGTGTTTTGGGTCATTGTCATGCTGGAATACCCATCCACGACCCATTTTCAATGCCCTGGCTGAGGGAAGGAGGTTCTCACCCAAGATTTTGACGGTACATGGCCCCGTCCATCGTCCCTTTGATGCAGTGAAGTTGTCCCTGTCCCCTTTGCAGAAAAAAACACCCCCAAAGCATAATGTTTCCACCTCCATGTTTGACAGTGGGGATGGTGTTCTTGGGGTCATAGGCAGCATTCCTCCTCCTCCAAACACGCCGAGTTGAGTTGATGCCAAAGAGCTCGATTTTGGTCTCATCTGACCACAACACTTTCACCCAGTTCTCCTCTGAATCATTCAGATGTTCATTTGCAAACTTCAGACGGGCCTGTATATGTGCTTTCTTGAGCAGGGGGACCTTGCTGGCGCTGCAGGATTTCAGTCCTTCACGGCGTAGTGTGTTACCAATTGTTTTATTGGTGACTATGGTCCCAGCTGCCTTGAGATCATTGGCAAGATCCTCCCGTGTAGTTCTGGGCTGATTCCTCACCGTTCTCATGATCATTGCAACTCCACGAGGTGAGATCTTGCATGGAGCCCCAGGCCGAGGGAGATTGACAGGTCTTTTGTGTTTTTTTTTTCATTTGCAAATAATCGCACCAAACTGTTGTCACCTTCTCACCAAGCTGCTTGGTGATGGTCGTTGTAGCCCATTCCAGCCTTGTGTAGGTCTACAATCTTGTCCCTGACATCCTTGGAGAGCTCTTTGGTCTTGGCCATGGTGGAGAGTTTGGAATCTGATTGATTGCTTCTGTGGACAGGTGTCTTTTATACAGGTAACCAGCTGAGATTAGGAGCACTCCCTTTAAGAGTGTGCTCCTAATCTTAGCTCGTTACCTGTATAAAAGACACCTGGGAGCCAGAAATCTTTCTGATTGAGAGGGGGTCAAATACTTATTTCCCTCATTAAAATGCAAATCAATTTATAACATTTTTGACATGCGTTTTTCTGGATTTTTTTGTTGTTATTCTGTCTCTCACTGTTCAAATAAACCAACCATTAAAATTATAGACTGATCATTTCTTTGTCAGTGGGCAAACGTACAAAATCAGCAGGGGATCAAATACTTTTTCCCCCTCACTGTACATATCATTTATGATATACATACAACCGTACACATGTACACAAATGTTATATGATTTGATTTGATTTATTAGGATCCCCATTAGCTAATGGCGACAGCAAGTCTTACTGGGGTCCGACACAACAAAAAAGACATTACAGACAAAATACTTAACAATTTACATACATTTAAAAACATGAACATGTAGTGTGTGTGTGTGTGTGTGTGTGTGTGTGTGTGTGTGTGTGTGTGTGTGTGTGTGCATCTATCAGTTACACATACAGTGCTGCTTGAAAGTATGTTAACCCCTTGTGTAATTACAAATTTCTTTCGGTTTTTACCATGAAATCTTCATTTAATCAGAACCAGTCTTTTTGATCTGACATAACAGGTTTATATTTACCAATACCATATGTTGGCGTAGAGGAAATAATGCGTGTAGTAGAAAAACACAATTAAAAAGGAATTAGTGCAGGTGCAAAAATAAGTGAACCCCAAGTTGCATTGGTTAAATCAAGTAGGTATGTAGAATGAGGTGGGTAAAAAATGAGCTACCAAATGAACCAATCAAAGGAGAGATCGTTAGGAAAGAGTTTGGGTGGGACTCTGATAAATAGAGATAAGAAACCTGGTCAGTTTGGTGTTACCCATCCAGGTGAATGCAAAGCACACCGTGCCGATAGGAAAGGAGATCTCAGAGGACATCGGTCTGGGGAAGGCTATAAAATCATCTCAAAAAGATTTGAGCTCCATCAGTCCACTGTGAGGCAAGTAATTTACAAATGGAGAGCATTTAACATGACAGCAACTCGGCCTAGAAGTGGACGCCCTTCCAAAATATCCCCAAGAGCCACAAGAACAATAATAAATCAGGCAAAAGACAACCCAAACATAACATCTAGAGATTTGCAGACCTCCCTTACTGCATCTCAGGTAACTGTGCATGCTTCAACAATAAGAACACTGAATTGAAATGCCATTCAAGGGAGGGTTGCTAGGAAGAAGCCTATCTGCTGTCAAGAAAGAACCAAACTGCCCGTCTCAACTTTGCCAGAGACCACTG